>APFE030116970.1:0-31293 GCA_000404065.3 Pinus taeda
ATAAACATATATATAAATATTATAAACAGGTTGAGGTCCTCCTTTCTCTTAACAACCTCCTTCATAGAATTAGTAGTCAAATCATTGCAAGAAGGTGGATCCCTTGTCTCACAATCAACTAGATCTCATATACCAATTTGATGTATGGCCTTACCTTAACCTTAAAATTAGATGATGATAATAATAATAATAATAATAATATCAACCATAAATATCAAATTATTTACTCTAAGAAAATGTAATAAAATCCCATAAAAAATGATCATATAATTATAACAATAACATAAATATTATAATTATATATAAATATAACATGAATATTTAATTATAAATTTACATAACGAGCACTCTTATTAAAAATATAAAGCAGTGTTAAGGAAATAAAATAAATATGCCCAGAATTTTTGGAAATGGCTAATATAATATATTTCATTGAATTTTTTTTTTTCTCGATTGTGGTATGTCCCATTCTCTTCTTTTCCTTAAAAAAACCTTTTAATAATATAATATTAATATATATATATTTTTTTTTATTATTTTATATAAACCCATTATATAAACCCATAAACCTATAACATTTGTTATAGTAATTGTCATTTATTTCCATGTATCATTTTATATAACTCTATAACATTATAGTAATAGATATATATGTATATCATGGTTAAAACAATGAATTATTTAAGATAACCCTACAACATTTGTTAAGGTAGGGTAATATGTATTTATTATCATATATTTATAGTAATACATATACAGGTATATTATGGTTAAAACATAATATTGAGTTATGTGTATTTAAAAGTTATTAGTTATCTATAAATAATGAAAGAATACAGAGATAAATCTAAATGTTTATACACACAACGCAGTGCTAAATCTGAAAGTTCATTCACACAGGGCAGTGTTAAATCTGAATGTTCACTTACACAGCGCAGTGTTAAATCTGAAAATTCATTCACACCGAACAATGTTAAAATGCCGATAGGTCCGAAATTTCAAAGTGCATCCAAATGGAGCAGTATTAAAATACCGGTGGGTCCGATATGTGAAATTTCATCCACAAATTTGAAAATGCCATTAGGTCCAAAATTTGAAGCGCATAGTGGAAGATCCGGTGAACGTCCATCAAAAGAGAATTCTACAAACCCCTAATTCGAAGGCTTCTAGGAATACTGTTTCCCGAACAAAAGCAAGAGATGTTGCAGGAAGGCTTTTGTCCGAAATCCCTCAGCCGCCCAACGCAAAGCAAGAATTTAATTCATGCTATCCAATTTTACCATTTGACTCAGTTAATGCTGTGGATGATGATGAGACGGACTTGGATCTTTTCAAAGATCAGCGCTATGACCCTGCATTGTCAGAGCTGAATTTGCAGCCTCCGGAACAGTTACGTGAAAGAAAAAAGTTTACTTTCTCAGCTACAAATTGTGTCTCCCATTGATGGATCCAGGTACAATTCCATTCAAGAGGCGGTGCTTGTTCTTCATCCATCTGATGCCACTAGAGATATGCCATGTCAAAATTTGGGTGTGAAATGGGAGAAAAGTCCGACAGATGACAAATGTTTCACTCCTTCAAAGGAGATTATTTGATCAAACAGTATATTGTCCAGTGCTACTGCTTTTGTACGTCTAAATGAGTGTTTAAGTAGCTACGTATGTGAGAAGCTCCGATTTTCGCAACTGTAAAATGAAGACTGGGATAAAAGCTCACCCTATTCTTCTGTTTTGAAACAAGATTTGAAAGGGACTGAGGCGGAGCTTGGAGAGTTCAACCGAAATGGACTGAGCTTTGATTTTTTGAGTGAAGCCAATAAAGTTGGTGACCATCTCCTTTCTTGCTCAGCTGAGTCAGTAGTATTGCATTGTAAATCTTGTAGTTACCGTCATGACAAACTTGCTCCTGCATGTCTAGACCACCACTATGAGACCGGGTTCCATTCCACAATGGAAGATTCTCTGATGCAGTTGGAGGATGAAATGGGCCGTCTGATGAGCTGGAAAACAACAACGGGAAACAGGATCCTCTGTACTGGCCTTTTAATCCCGAATGATATTGGGCTATTGAAGGATGCTGCGGAAATTAGGATTTCCTTCTCGAAGCTGAATGTAAATTCAGTAGCACCCCATGGGAATAGAAATGGTGCAACGGAGGGCTTTGTATAAAAGAAAATATGGTGAATTTTTATTTATATGAAACTGTAAATAAGTATGCAGGCCAAAGAAATGATGGGAAGAGGTATTCCTCATAAGCATCGATCATTATATATATATGTAATGTAAATTATATTTAAATGACATAAATTATATACTATATGCATGCACATATAATTTTTTTTGAAATATAGATCATAAATTGTGCTAATATTTAAGAATAAATTTATTGAATTAAATATTAGAGAATATAAAATTATATTATTAAATTTAGTAGATTGAATTGATTGACAGAAAATGTTGGTTTCATTTTGATTAGTGTATACAATAATGATATTGGGTTAGTGCAGTAACTAGTTTTCTAATTTGTAGATAGTGAAATCTTCCTTCTCAAGCTCTTAATAAATATTTAATTACTTTAAGCAGATAGTTCACAATTTTTTTCCTTTTGAACATTACCGAGAATGGAACTTGTTCTTTACCTCTAATGTGTCCCACATAAATTGTATGTAGATATTCAAAGACAATTTTGTATGTTGTCATGTAGTTCTACAAATTGTTAAAGTTACTAAAATCCTATGAGCTTTTCTCACATTCCAATGCACTATGTTGAAGAAACATAAAACACTTGAACTTCATGTTCATATAAAAGAAAAATAGAAAAATATTAAAGAAAATAAAAAGTAATATGGTTTCAATTATATTTAATAATTTTATACATAATTAAAGTTATTATTAGGTGCCAATTTTTTAGAGTAATATTAAATAATAATGTGTATGATTATAATTATTATAAATCAATATTCAATGATATTTTGCATAATTATAAATATTTTCACTTTTAAATTTAAAATGAGAAAATTTGGAATGAAATTAGAAGTTGTATATAAAATTGTTTAATTTGAATTATGTAAAATATTATGAATTCATTGGCTTAAATTTCAAATATGTTTTAATAGTAATGGAAATAAGTTGTGTTTGATAATATTTCAGTTATATTATTTCAAAAAATTAAATGCTTTCATTTAAAGTTGTAATATATTTTGTTAACAATGTTACAAAGTTGCATTGGGAAATTGAAACAATATATTTTGTTAACAACGTTAAGTGATGTTTGAATTAGATCCTCTTTATCAGGGTTGTATATGCTTTCAAAAGTTTTAAGAAATTTATATGTTTTCAAAAGAGTTAGAATGATGATAGGGAATAGTATAAGACTAGGAGGAAGAGAAAAGGAATATGAGTGTGATATTAAAATAATTCCAAATAAAATGTTATAGTTCATTTTAAGGGTTATAAAATATTTATAAATATATAGTTATATGATTAAAATTTTATTGTACATTTATCTTTAAAAATATATAGATAGTTTAATTAATAGATTAAAAGGTCTTTTCTAGTTTCTTTTCTCAATTTTGTTCATAATTTGGGAGAATTTTTTAAGAATTATAAATTTAATTTGTTTAATGTGTAAAGTTTGAGTGACTATTTTTTTTCATAGTGGTGAATTTATTTACCACTTTAAAGTACAAAATCACAATTTTTCTCAAAATTTTTTACTATTCCAACAAAAAAAAGAATTAAGATAGACCCTCTTAAAAAAACTAGTCTTCACCTAACACTCTCTGCAACTTGTAATGATGATGTAGCAAATGAATCACCACCATTGTTCTTAGTTCTAGGGTCTGAAATATAATTAGGTGTATCTTGAGAAGCAATGTTGTTTTAGCCATTTTAGAGTCTAGCAAACCAAAAGACATGCATAGAGGAAAAAAAGAATAAAAAAGGTGTTAGTGGATGGAAAAAATTAACTAAAAAGGTGTTAGTAGATTTACACGAAAAATGAACTAAAAAGGTGTCACCAACAAAACTCTGAGCTATTGAATTTCAGGACCTAAAGAATGAAATAAATATAGAGAAAGCAATAAAATCAGTGATCTCCAAAAGTGAGTAGGTTATGCTAGACAATCATATTGGTGAACTTGGTGAGAAAATATCTTGCCTTAAAGAGCCTCTCTTCTCCCAAATCATAAAAAAAACTACCTAGGGAGAGACCTTTCAAGGTCTCAATATTGCTAGCCTTTAAATGACCTTTAGGTTTTAACCTTATGTGATTCATGTACTATGGTTCACGTATTTGAATGCTTCCAGTCAAACTACCATCATTATTTTATTCACCTGCCATTCTTTTGGGCATCTTTGTGTAACTATAGAATAAATGAGAAAAATATTATGTTCCATAGTTTATTCAAATAAGTGAAGAATGTATGTATTTGTTTGTTGGGTCAAAAGTTGGTGTTAATAATGTATGTAATTGTTTTCTGGCTCAAAAATTAGTTTCACAACCTTAGAATTTACACAAATCTTAGAATTGATTGAAGAATTTTTCTCTTTTCTACAAGATTTCATTCTAGTATGAATATAAAACCAAAGTAGATGCAATTTTCCTTGGATGAAATTTCAGTGCATGATGCATTATGGTAGAGGGAAGGGGATTAATTGATTTAAGAGGAGTATAAAAATTTCAGTATGGGTGTTGTTGAGGGAATGGTAGAAAAAATCATATAGATTTACAGGGATTGCACCTATGTTATAGGATATTGTTGACTTGTACAAGTTTTGACCAGAATATTAATTGTATTTTGAAGTCTCTTGGAACAAGTATTTACAATATTGTTAATGAAATAAAAAATAAAGGTGATTCATTAAGCAAGAAAATCTCATCACTTTTGAGTAAAGTGAAGTACAGAGAAAAGGAGAAAATGAATAATCATTATTAAATGTCTAATGCAATTCCCCATAAAAAGTAGCTCCCAATTGAAATGTTTAGCGAACAATAGGAAGCATAACCATTAAGCCTTTTAAAAATGCTTCTTAGAGTGCAACAGTTTATATAGTACTAAGCAGTAGTGATTTCGATAACTACACGAATTGTTTTACACAAAATACTGCAAGACACAAAACAGTCCAAGAAAGAAATGTTGGTCCAAGTTCTTGAACAACCCTATAAGAAGCATGAATCTATAGATATTTAGGATGAAATTCTTTTGTTGGTATTGGAATTATCAACTTGCACAGTTTTTGGAAAGCATGGGCTTATAATCTAATCAACCCTCCTTCTATATGTAGCTCACGGTTTCTCTAAACATGGAAAAATCTACAAAGAAAATAACTCATCAATATAGTGCATGAATCAGTATGCTAGATGGTGGTTAGGAAGAGTGAGATCCCTAAGGGTACTGCATAGAACGAAGCGGGTACTGATATTCTCTACTGTCTTTTTTTAAGATCTAGGAATACAAACGGGTTCTTTTGACAACTTGTAATAACAAACGAAAAAGTCCTATATAGAATTGTGAATGTGATAAAATCTTAGTGATTATGGCAAGGAAATCTAATTATGCACCCCTTGTTAATCTGTGATAAATGCATTTTTTATTATGCCACAAGCTCTTCTTCACGATTAGTGTTAGCTCTAGTTTCAATGGGGAATCGTGACATTGCTAGAGAGGATCCTCTTAGCAAAATACCTTTGAATATGGATATGAGTTGGCACTTGTTGGATTCTAGTAGTATATGTATAAGATGTTAGAAAACAAATATCTCACTTCCATGAAGAGAATATGGATTCCTAAGAGGAGTGAAGCGTGGTTTTGGTTAGTGTGGAGTAAAATCATATCCTATATTCATTTAGAATAGAAAAGTAGCTACAATAGGAACCTATTGTTGTAGAGTATTTATTCATTTTAGTAAAGGAATGGATGATACAAATATTGTTATGCATATTTTTTATCTCATATAAATGTTGTTAATATATATAACTATTCAATGATCCTTAGCTTTTATTTATACATCAAGCATATTTTTGTATTCAGGCTTTTGTGATCCATAATGAATTAAACACTTGTTGGTTCAAAACGTGTCGCCCAAAAATTCTCTCATGTGATTTCTACAGAAAGACTTTGTTTAATTCAACATATTATAAAATATTTGAGATATACCCATAGTAGAAGAATATAGATTACTGCAAATATCTAGTTTTTATTAGTAAAATTGTATATTTTTCACACTCCAACTAATTGAGAAAAATAAGTTGAAAAAACTCCTTGGACATGATAAGGTTCTAATTTTGTCTCAAACTGTCAATTTTAGCACATGAGAGGAAGAAGTAGTTGTGCCTTCAAAAATAAAACATATAATTAAGATAAACACTCTGAAAAAAACTCTTGAGCTAACACTTTGTGCAATGAGGATCTAAAAAATGAATCACCACCATGGTCCTTAGTGCTCAAATATAATTATGTGGACCCTAAGAAGAAATGTTTCTTGCACCATTTATAGTCTAGCACACGAAAAGACATGCATAGATACAAAAAATGAACAAAAAACGTGTGATGAGATTTACATGAAAAATTGAATGAAAAAGGTATCACCACCAAAAGGCTAAGCTATTGAATTTTAGAACCTAACAAATGAAGTAAATAGAGAGAAAGAAAGAAAGTGAGTTATGAAGTAGGCTTACCACTCACAAGGTTGTGATAGGGGATAATTTTGATGAACTTAGTGAGAAAATTTCTTGCCTCACATGCCAAATATAAACTCTCCAGGCCTCTCTTCTCCCAAATTGCACAAAGTTAGCGAGAAAGAGACCTTTCCTTATCTCAATATGTGTTGGTATTTAAATTACCCTTCAATTTTAACATTTGCGATTGATGTATTTGCCCACATTAATTTCATCTACCATTAATGCACTATAGGTAGGACCTAACAAAAGAAATAAATAGAGAGAAAGGAAGAAGAAAGTCGATTACATTTAGTGCAAGAAAGGTTGATCCCAGTTCTCGAATAGCCCTATAATAAGGATAAAATTATATATTTTTAAGATGAAATTATTTTGTTTGTGTTTGATAGATGAACTTCAATGGTGTTTGGAAAACTCATAAGGGCTCCTACAACTTCCTTTGTTAAAGTATTTGATGAAGTAGCTCATGCATGGGATTCTATTCTAATCAACACTCCTTCTATATGTAACCCATGAATTTTTTGAACATGGTGAACTCTAGAGAGAAAATAACTCATCAATATAGGTTATGAATTCTTATTCTAGATGATTGTCATTTCTAGAAAGAGTGAGCTTGCTAGGAGTACTATAGAGAATGAAGTTGGTACTGATATTCTCTATAATTGATTTTCAAGATCCGGGCACAAAAAGTTGTTCTTCTTTTGAAAGCTTGTAGCAAGAACTAAAAAGTCCTCATATACGCAATTTTGAAGGTGATAAAATTTGAGTCATTATGGCAAGGAATTCTAAGTCTGCAGCACATGGTTGATCAGTGATAAGTGCATTTTTTATTATGCCACAATCTATGCTTTGGGAAGTGATCGATTAGAGTAGTATATATATAACATTTTAAAAAATGGATATGAGTTGGGACATGATGGATTAGAGTAGTATATATATAACATTTTAAAAAAGAAGTTTCTGGATTCCATGAAGAGAGTATGGATTTCTAATTGGCATGTACCTTGATTTTGGCTAATGTGTAGTAAGTTAAAGTATCATACTCATTAAGGATAGAAAAATATTTACAATAGGAACATAGTGTTGTAGGTTTTTTATTCATTTTTGTCAAAGAATGGGAGATACAAATATTATTATACATATTTATTTGATATAAATGTTGTTATGATATATAACTATTAAGTGATGTGAGACTTTTTCGATACATTGAGCATATTCTAAAAATATCTGAGATACACCTATAGTGAGAAGAATAAAGATTACTGCAATTATATAATTCTCATTTGTAAAAATGTTTGCCTATTTTTCTCAAGATTCCCAGTGTAACTCACAAAACTCAATGCAAATGATAAGTTTCTGAGGCTTCAAATATTACCTCGGAATGATAATTCCTACATGTGAGAAGCATGGGTTTAGTCTTGAATCCTGAACTTCACCTTGCAAAAATCAAGACTTCTTTCACCACGGAAAGCCTTAGTGAGTGTTATAGTATAATTTATGCTATATTAAGAGTGCGTTATAATTTATTGGCACAAAAGTGTTTATTTGTTGGACAATGGTGACCCAATATAACAAAGCTCTCAAATTAAGAATATAAATCTAAAAGCCCAAGATTCACGAAGCAGGCTTACCAGTGAGAACGTCCTCGCATTCTTTTGATGAACTTGTTGAGAAATTTACACTTTGGTACAATAATAGAACAAAGTCAGTGTCACTAAAATAATTCACACAATAAGATGTACATGAGAAAAGAATGTTTTGAAACTAGATCTCTCCCACTTTCCCTACATATGATGGGATGTTTTACCCTTTTCAGATTACATGTGATTACATGCCACACAAAATTCCTTGACCACAACTGAAACTTCCTTGACCACAACCATTGCATATTCCTCTGGACTACAAGAAGCATACATATAAGAGCAAGAAGAATTGGTACCTTCATAATCAATACCAAGCCCTTCTCTAATCTAAATGATCTTCATATTGGAACCCAATTTAACCAAATCACAGTATATATACGTGGGTTCACTCACACCATCATTAAGAACTTCAACCCATGGGATCTCAGACCCAATATAGAAATGAAGAAGCTCAAGACAATCCAACATACGCAATTTCTACAATTTTGGAAAGATGCATATTGTTTCTAAATTCCTTAGCCCAAATTCGGCCTTCACACCAGATTTGGCACCAAAATGGCCACCGTGTTTGATCCTCTTTTCATGGAGTGAATCCTTAGACCATCATTAAGAACTTAAACCCATGGGATCTCAGACCCAATATGGAAATGAAGAAGCTGGAGAAAATCTGACATCCCCAATTTTTGCAATTTGAGCAAGATGCCTGCTATTTCGAAACTCGTCAGCCTGAATTCGTCCTTCTCACCAGATTTGGTACCAAAATGGCCACCATGTTTGGTCCTCTTTTGGTGGAGTGAATCCTATTAGCAGAATAGAGATTCTAGTAGTATATAGATAACATGTTTAAAAGAAAGTGTGTGGATTCCATGAAATAATATGGATTCCTGATAAGTGTAAACCCAAATTTTTGCCAATGTGGTGTAATTTGAGGCCTCAAATAGAAAATTAGCTACAATAGGAACATGGGGTGTTACATTAACGAACTTCCAGCTGAGTGTAACAAACTTCCAAAAATGAATTTCGAGTGTAACCAACTTCCAACCCACTGTTCTCCGCCACCTGTAATGATCCAATGACACTTTTTTTTAATTGTCTAATAGATTTGATCAATGGTGCAAGGAAAGACACAATGACACAAAGGGGAGTTCTTCGTGGAGGAAAACTCCTTACTACCTAATAAAATTAGAATATGAAATTATTTTACTAAATTAAATATATTAAATTGATTAAAAGAAAAATTCGATTTAGTTTTTACTTCAAGATGAAGTAATTAAGATAAAGTTTAGATTAATGTCTAATTAATTGGTGGTGAAAGCATAAGGCTTTAAACTTAGGTTATGTAAAAATAAAAAGTTGTCTTCAAATGGTTTCATAATCATTATGACTAAGAATTTTATCCAAGTAGGTAGAATAATAACATCTCTTCCTAACTAAATACAATTGACTAATTGCTATATATGTCTGTCTATCAAATATTTTACTTTAAGATGATAATAAAATATTTTTCATTACAATTTTAAATGTCATATTTGAAATCTATTATTAGGCCACACAGTAGCTCCACCAAGTCAATTCATATCTTATTCCTTCAAGTTGGTCTTTATTACATACATGAGGGAGAGACTTTTCACTTCATCTCCTGATGACTGTTCATATTTCTTATTATTCATTTACATCAATTACATTTATTCACCCGATCCTAATGATTAGGTTTCAACGTTCCCCCCCTTAATATGAAGGGATGTTGGTGAGTCCAAGCATCATTCTGAATCATTCAAGCTTTTCTCTTCCAAGCGCTTTGGTGAAGATGTCTATGATTTTCTCATTAGTGGAACAATGATGGAGATGGATTGTTTTGGCCTCAACATGATTGTTTTGGTTATAAGAGGAGCTTCTGCGTAAATCACATAAAAAATATCTTTGTCGACGCGTTTCGAACCAGCTAGTGTGGTTCATCATCAGGACAAGTTGAAGAAACAGATCTGGCCACGCAAGTTAAATAGACTGTGCAGAGACTCTAACGGCTATAAAACGGCTATTTTTGACCCTAGGACCTAGCCCAACTATATTAATAAATTTAATATATTTTTAATAAAGATAATTCCATATCTAGAATTTAGTAAAATAAGGTACAATAACTAGATCTAGCGTAATTAGGTTATTGATCAATTAATATTAATGGTTATGATAAATTAGTTATTGTATACCATAGTATAAAAATAATAATATAATAATCTATTTCTAGAAAAAAGTAAAAATTAGTTATAAAGAGTAGTAATTTATTTAACTAAATGCCATAGGTTATTAATAAATTCTTATTAATGGTTATAATAAATTTATTATTTGACTTTTAGAAATTAGTAAAATTAGGTATAATAAGATCTTACGTAATTTATTAATTAACTAACATTAGGTTATTAATCAAATAGTAATAATGGTTATTATAAATTAGTTATTAATATAATAATCTATTTCCAGAAAATAGTAAAAAAATTAGTTATAAAGAGTAGTAATTTATTTAACTAAATAACCATAGTTTATTAATAAAATCTTACTAATGATTATAATCAATTAATTATATGATTGTTTTGGCCTGAACATGATGTCGAATCAGTTGATATTTAGTATTGATCTGCTTCGTTCGATCATGGAACTTTGGGTTCTTGGCCAACTTTATTGCAGAAGTATTGTCAATCATGAGTGTAGTTGATTGTACTTGTTTTACCTGCCAATCTTCAAGAATTTTCCTCAACAACACAATTTCTTTTGTTGCCTCAGCTGCTACCACTTATTCTGCTTCTGTTGTGGAATCTACTAGAACTGATTTTTTACGTGATCTCTAAGAGAGAACTCATGATACAAGACTCATAGCATATCCTGGTGTAGATACGCCAGTTTTTGTCTCCATGAAAGTCAAAATTAGAGTATCCAATCAAACTGAAGTCATCCACATGTGTATACTTGATTCCAAAGTCTTGATTTCCCTTCAAGTACCTTAGAATTCATTTTGCAACAAATCAATTTCCTTCACAAGGCTTTTGCATAAACCCGGGGAGGATTCCAACAACAAATGAAATGTTTGGTCTAGTAGTAGTTAGGTAGTTGAGACTTCATAAAAGCTGTGTATACTTTGTTGCATCCTCAAATTATTTTCCTTCATTAGATGTGAGCTTTAAGTTTTGTTCCATTTGAGTAGTAAGACGATTGCATTCTGTTATGCGAAACCTATTCAACAGATCTCCAATGTACTTCTTTTGAGAAAGAAATATGGACTTCAGATGTTGATTTAGTTCAATAGCAAGATAGTAATGAACATAGCGCAAATAAGTCATTTCAAAGCGTTTCCACAATTTCTTCTTTATGGATGAAATGTAGCTTTCATTGATCCCTGACATCAAAAGATCATCTACATATACCACAAGATATGCAACTGTTTTTCGAACTTTCCTAACAAACAAAGTTGCATCACAAGATCATAATGTTTGAAATTGAGTTTCAGAAGATGCCCAGTTAGTTTCTCATATCAGGCTCAGAGTGCTTGTTTAAGGTTCTACAAGGATTTCATAAGTTTGCATACTTTATGTTCATGTCTTTTCATAGCCAATCCTTTAGGCTGGGACATAAAATCATTATGTTTTAGATCTCCATTCAAGAAAGCAATTTTTACATCCATTTGATGGACTTTCCAACCGTTCTGAGCTGCTAGGGCAAAGCGTGTCAAGATGGTAACCAATTTGGTTGTGGGGGAAAAATTCTCCTTATCATCAACCCCTTCCTTATATGCAAAACATTTTTCCACAAGCCTGGCTTTGTGCTTTCCAAGTGAGCCATCAGCTTTAGACTTATTCTTGTAGACCCACTTGCAGCCAATTGGTTTGGTTCCTAATGGAGGATCAACTAGCTTCCAAGTGCCATTATTTATGAGGGCATCATACACTTTTTTCATTGCTTATTTCCATTCATCATGAGAAATAGCTTCTTTAAAGGAAGTTAGTTCAAAATCTGTAGACAATTTCAATTTACAACCATAATAAACATCCATATCAATAGGTGAATTAGAGTCATCTACATCACCTCCGTTTTGCCAGTCTAAATGGCTAGTTTCTGTCTTTCCAACATCATCAGGATGAACATTTTCAAGTGTCTTTGTCAGCAACTTTGGGGGACCTTTCTTAGATGGTCCAGGCTTCTCTATTGACTGAGTTGGGACTGAATCAAGATTGAGTCTCCCAATTCTATCAATCACATCACTTAAAGCATCATCTGTTGTTAGAGTTTAATGTGGGGGAGCGAGTTCTTCAGAAGATGATTCCACATGTTGATCTAGAATAAGAATCACCCCTTGAAGATGTGGAATCTTATTATCAAATTCTTGAAATGATTTTGCATTTCCGAATGTATCCAAGCGATCAAGTTGCTGCTCAACAACATTGTCAGTTTTGGATGATTCAAGAAAGATTACATCTCTAGGTACAACAGACTTTCTATTGACTTCATCGTAGAGACGGTATGCTTTGGAGGGGTTTGAATACCCCAGGAAGATACACTTATGACTTCTTGCACCAATTTTATTTCTATGTACCTTTGGTATCAAGGCATAACACGTAGAACCAAATACCCTGAGATGATTTATCGAAGGAATGTGCCCATACCACATTTCATAGGGAGTCTTGTTTCTGATAGGATTAGATGGACATCTATTCTTTATATATGCATCACATGGAATAGCATCAATCCAAAACATTATTTTTACATTTTTGAAGAAGAGCATGGAGTGTACCATATTTCAGATTGTCCTATTCATTCTTCCAGCTACACCATTATGTTGGGGATTATAAGGTACAATCATTTGATGTTTGATCCCATGTTGTCGAAGATAGTTTTCAAATTCATATGATGTGTATCATTTTCCATTATTAGTGCAAATAGATCCAATATGAGCTTGTTCATCATTTTCAATCCATTTATGAAAGTTCTTGAATGTTTGAAAAGCATCAAATTTGTTCTTAAATAAATAAACCCAACACATTCTCGTATAGTCATCAATAAATGTCATCATATATTTATTTCCATTTGAAGAAGGAACATGCATTACACCACATTGCGTTACAATGTCTATGTAGTCATCTATTTTACTTATGGTGATCTATGTTCCTTCTGAGCTACAATATATGATAAGCATGTCTACTAGCGAGATGTCCTCATATTGGAAAAAATAATTACATCCTTTAGTGAGGGAGGTTCAAAATCAAGAATACTACAATTATTGATTCCTGAGGGAAAGGTGGTGAATATTACAACATTGTGCATCTGTGAAATCACAAAAGGAGGAACCGAAAGGTCTCTGAGAAACGAATAGGAGAGAGGTGTTTTAAATAACTTGAGGTTGACCAATTATCGGATTTATTAGTGATGTTTGAGGATAAAGGAGTGTGGTTATCCTGATCTAAGGCCCAAGGATTACTTCACAGGAGAACAACATGGGGGTTGCTCAATAGACGAAGTTGAAAGTACATAAAGCTAGATTTCCAAGTTTATCCACAAAGAGCAGTGTTAGAATGCTAGGGTTCAAAATCTAAGATTCCATTCACATAGAACAGTTTCAAGATGTGGGTGAGTCCAAACTTGAAAGTTCATCCACAAAGAGCAATGTTAAATTGCCTGTGGGTCCAAAATCGGAATGTTCATCCACACAGAGCAGTGTTAAATGTGAATGTTCATACACAGAACGCAATGTTAAATCTAAAAGTTCATTCACACAGTGCAATGTTAAATCTGAAAGTTCAATTACAAAGCACAGTGTTAAATCTAAAAATTCATCCGCACCTAACAATGTTAAAGTGTCGATAGGTCACAAATTTCAAAGTGCATCCACAAGGAGCAGTATTAAAATGTCGATGGGTCTGATATGTGAAAGTGCATCCACAAAAAGCAGCGTTAAAATGTCATTGGGTCCAAAATTTGAAGCGCATAGTGGAAGATCCGATGAACATCCATCAAAAGAGAATTCTACTAACCCTAATTCGAAGGCTTCTAGGAATATTGTTTCCCAAACAAAAACAAGAGATGTTGCAGGAAGGAATTTGTCGAGAATCCCTCAGCCGCCCAACCTAAAGCAAGAATTTAATCCCTAATTCGAACGCGTTTAGGAATACTGTTTCCCAAACAAAAACAAGAGATGTTGCAGGAAGGGTTTTGTCCAGAATCTCTCAGCCGCCCAACCCAAAGCAAGAATTTAATTCATGCTATCCAATTTTACTAGTTGACTCAGTTAATGCCGTGCATGATGATGAGCTAGACTTAGATCTTTTCAAAGGTCAGCACTATGACCCGGCATTGGCAGAGTTGAATTTGCAGCCTTTGGAATAGTTACGTGCAAGAAAAAATGTTACTTTCTCAGCTGTTACTCAGGAGAAACCAAAAATTGTGTCTCCAATTGATGGATCCAGGTACAACCCCATTCAAGAGGTGGTACTTGTTCTTCATCCAGTTGATGCCACTAGGGATATGTCATGTGAAAATTTGGGCGTGAAATGGGAGAAAAGTCCGACAGATGACAAATGTTTCACTCTCTCAAAGGAGAGTATTGACTACTACTTCTGTGCTACTACTTCTGTAGATCTAAATGACTGTTTAAGAAGCTACGTAGGTGAGAAGATCTGTTTCTCGCAACTGCAAAATGAAGATTGGGATAAAATCTCACCGTATTCTTCTGTTTTGAAACAAGATTTGAATGGGACTGAGGCAGAGCTTGGAGAGTTCAACCGAAATGGATTAAGTTTTCATGAACTTTTTACTGAAGCCAATAAAGTTAGTGAACATCTCCTTTCTTGCTCGGCTCAGTCAGTATTGCATTGTAAATCTTGTAGGTACCATCATGACAAACTTGCTCCTACATGTCTAGACCACCACGATGAAACCAACTTCGATTCCACAATGGAAAAATATCTGATGCAGTTGGAGGATGAAATGGGGCATCTAATGTTGAAGGAGTTAAGGGATGAGCTGGAAAACAACAACGGGAAACATTATCCTCTGTACTTGCCTTTTATTCGCGAATCATATTGGGCTAATGAAGGATGTTGCAGAAATTAGCGTTTCCTTCTCGAAGCTAGATGTAAATTCAATAGCACCCCATGGGTGTACAAATGGTGGAATGGAGGGCTTTGTATGAAAGAAAATATGGCAAATTTTTATTTATTTTTAATTTATGTGAAATTGTAAATACGTACGCAGACCAAAGAAATAATGGGAAGAGGTAATCCTGATAAGCATCGATCGTAATGTAATTCTTATATTTAAATGACATAATTATATACTTATATCTCTTGTACTTTTCTATACTTAAATGAGTATGATTCCAAATGATGGTCCTCTCTCCATCGTTTGTACTAAATTATACAATGATATGGGTAGCAGTCAGCACATTGCATTTTTTACTTGATATTATTATACTATTAAATTACATTGTTATATAATATTTTCAATCATTAATAATTATATTCATATAATTATTAATATTTGAAATATAGATATAAATTGTCTATATATATAATATATCATAACATATATAATTTATTGAATTAAATATTAGATAACATAAAACTATATTATTAAATTAAGTATATTGAATTGATTGACAAACAATGTTGGCTTCTCAAGTTCCTAATAAATATTTAAGTACTTTATGCAGACAGTTCAATTTTTTTTAGTTTTGATCATAACTCACAATGAAACTTTTTCTTTACCTCTAATGTGTCCCACACAAATTGTATGTAGATATTCAAGGACAATTTTGTATGTTGTCATGTAGTTCTCCAAATTGTTAAAGTTATTAAAAACTTATGAGCTTTTCTCATATTCCAATGCACTAGATTGAAGAAACATCAAATACTTGAACTTCATGGTGATATTAAAGAAAAATAGAAAAATATTAAAGAAAATAAATAAGTAATATGGTTTCTATTATATTTAATAATTTTATACATAATTTCAACAATTATTATAGATTTGCCAATTTTAGAAGTAATATTAAGTAATAATATTATGATTATAATTATTATAAAGAAATATTCAATGATATTGTGCATAATTATAAGTATTTTCATTTTTATAAATTTAAAATGAGAAAATTTCGAATGAAATTAGGAGTTGTATATAAAATTGTTTAATTTGAGTTATGTAAAATATTATGAATGCCTTGGCTTAAATTTAAAATATGTTTTAATAATAATGTAGATAAGTTATGATTGATAATGTTTCAATTATATTATTTCAAAAAATTAAATGCTTTCATTTAAAGTTGAAATATATTTTGTTAACAATGTTACAGAGTTGCATTTGGTAATTGAAACAATATATTTTGTTAACAAAGTTAAGAGATGTTTCAATTAGATCCTCTTTATCATGGTTGTATATGCTTTTAAAAGTTTTAATAAATTTATAAGTTTTTAGAAAATGAAATATATTTTTTTAACAATGTTAGAAAGTTTCTTTGGATAATGTTTCAATTAGATACTCTTTATCAGGGTTGTATATGCTTTCAAAAGTTGTAAGAAATTTATATGTTTTCAAAAGAGGTAGAATGATGATATGGAATAGTATAATACTAAGAGGAAGAGAAAAAGTTTTATTGTATATTTAGCTTTAAATATATATATATTATATATATTATATATATATATATATATAATATATATATATATATATATATATATATATATATAATATATATATATATATATATATATAATATATATATATATATATAATTTAATTATGATTAAATGGTTTTTTCTAGATTCCTTTTCTCAATTTTGCTCATAATTTGGGAGAACTTTTTAAGAATTATAATTTAAGTCGTTTTATGTGCAAATTTTGAGTTCCTATTTTTTTTTTCCATAGTGTTGAATTTATTTACCAATTTAAAATAAGAAATCACAATTTTTGTCGAAGTTGTTTACCATTCCAACAAAAAAAAGAATTAAGATAAACCCTCTTAAAAATAACTATTCCTCAACTAACACTCTCCGCAACTTGTAATGATGATCTAAAAATGAATCACTACCACTGTTCTTGGTTCCTCGGTCTCAAATATAATTAGCTGTATCTTGAGAAGTAATGTTGTTTTAGTCATTTTAGAGTCTAGCAAACCAAAAGACATGCATATAGGAAAAAATGAATGAAAAGGGTGTTAGTAGATTTATCGGAAAAAAGGAACTAAAATGGTGTTAGTAGAATTACAAGAAAAAATTAACTAAACAGGTGTCACCAAGAAAACTTTGAGCTAAAGAATGAAATAAATACATAGAAAGCAAGAAAGTGAGTTATCTCCCGAAGTGATCAGGTTATGCTAGAAAATCATATTGATGAACTTGGCAAGAAAATATGTTGCCTTTAGGAGCCCCTCTTCTCCCAAATTGCAAAAAATTTACCCACGGAGAGACCTTTTCTGGTCTCAATATTGCTAGACTTTAAATGACCTTTACGTTTTAATGCTTCCAGTCAAACTGCCCTCATTATTTTGTTCAGCTGCCTTTCTTTTGGGAACCTTTGTGTAACTATAAAATAAATGAGAAAAGTATTATATTCCATAGCTTATTAAAATAAGTTAAGAATGTATGTATTTTTTTGCTAGCTCAAAAATTGGTGTTAAGAATACATGTATTTGTTTGCTGGCTCAAAAGTCAGTTTCACAACTGTAGAATTTACACAAACATTACAATTGATTGAAGAATTTTTCTCTTTTCTACAATATTTCATTGTAGGATCAATATAAAACCAAAGAAGATGCAATTTTCTTTGGATGAAGTTTCAATGCATGATGCATTATGGTAGGGGGAAGGGAATAATTGATGTAAGAGGGAGTATAAAAATTTCAGTATGGGTGTTGTTGAAGGAATGGTAGAAAAAATCATATAGATTTATAGGGATTGCACCTATGTTATAGGATATTGTTGATTTGTACAAGTTTTGACTGGAATATTAATTTTATTTTGAAGTCGGTGGGAATATGTATCTACAATATTGTTAATGAAATAAAAAATAAAGGTGCTTTATTGAGCAAGAAAATCTCGTCACTTTTTGGTAAAGTGAATCTGACTGATACAGAGAAAAGGGGAAAATGAATAACCAATATTAAATTTATAACGCAATTCCCCATAAAAAGTAGCTCCCAATTGAAATGTTTAGCAAACAAGAGGAAGCATAACCATTAAGCCACTTAAAAATGCTTCTTAAAGTGCAACAATTGATATAGTACTAAGTAGTAGTGATTTTGATAATTACTCAAATTTTTTTACACAAAATAGTGCAAGACACAAAACAAAGTGTGTATGGATATTCTCTATAGTTGTTTTTCAAGCTCTAAGAATACAAAGGGGTTCTTTCGACAACTTCTAATAAGAAACGAAAAGGTCCTATATAGAATTGTGAATGTGATAAAATTTCAGTGATGATGGCAAGGAATTATAATTATGCACCGTTCATTAATATGTGATAAATGCATTTTCCATTATGCCACAACCACTTCCTCACGATTGGTGTTAGCCCCAGTTTCAATGGGGAGTCGTGACATTGATAGAGTGAATCCTCCTAGAAAAATACCTTTGGATATGGATATGAGTTGGCACTTGTTAGATTCTAGTAGTATATGTATAACATGTTAGAAAACAAGTTTCTCACTTCCATGAAGAGAATATGGATTCCTAAGAGGAAGGAAGGGTGATTTTGGTTATTCTGGAGTAAAATCATATCTTATATTCATTTAGAATAGAAACGTAGCTACAATAGGAACCTAGTGTTGTAGAGTCTTTATTCATTTTAGTAAAAGAATGGGTGATACAAATATGCATATTTTTTTATCTCATATAAATGTTGTTATGATATATAACTATTCAATGATCCTTAGCTTTTATTTATACATCAAGCATATTTCTGTATTCAAGCTTCAGTGGTTCATAATGAATTAAACACTTGTTGTTTCGAAATGCGTCGCGCAAAAATTCTCGCATGTGATTTCTACTGAAAAACTTTGTTTAGTTCATCATATTATCAAAATATTTGAGATATACGTATAATAGAAGAATATAGATTACTGAAAATATTTAATTTTCATTAGTAAAAATGTTTGTATATTTTTCTCACTCCAACTAATTGAGAAAAATAAGTTGAAAAACTCAATGGACATTATAAGGTTCTGATTTTGTCTCCAAATGTCAATTTGAGCACATGAAAATAATAAGTAGTTGTGCCTTCAAAAAGAAAAAATATAATTAAGAAAAACCCACTGAAATCACTAGTCTTGAGCTAACACTCTCTACAATGAGGATCTAAAAAATCAATCACCACGATGGTTCTTAGTTCTCAATTATAATTATGTGGATCCTAAGTAGAAATGTTTATTTCGCCATTTACAGTCTAGCACACCAAAAGACATGCATAAATACAAAAAATGAACAAAAAAGGTGTGAGGATATTTACATGAAAATTTGAATAAAAAAGGTGTCATCGCCAAAAGGCTAAGCTATTGAATTTTAGGACCTAACAAAAGAAAAAAATAGAGAGAAATAAAGAAAGTGAGTTATGAAGTAGGCTTACCACTCACAAGGTTGTGCTAGAGGATCATTTTGATGAACTTAGTGAGAAATTTTCTTGCCTCGCATGCCAAATATAAACTCTTTGGGCCTCTCTTCTCCTAAATTGCACAAAGTTAGCGAGAGAGAGACCTTTCCTTGTCTCTATATGTGTTGGTATTTAAATGACCCTTCTATTTTAACATTTGTGATTGATGTATTTTCCCACATTGTTTTATTCACCTGCCATTAATGCACTATGGGTAGGACCTAACAAATGAAATAAATAGAGAGAAAGGTAGAAGAAAGTCGATTACATTTAGTGCAAGAAAGGTTGGTCCTAGTTCTTAAATATCCCTATAATAAGGATAAAATTATAGATTTTTAGGATGAAATTATCTTGCTTGTGTTCGATAGATCAACTTGCATCGTGTTTGGAAAAAACATCAGGGATCTTACAAATTCATTTGTCAAATTATTTGATCAAGTCGCTCAAGCAATGGAATTCTAATCTAATCAACCCTGCTTCTATATGTAACCCATGAATTATGTGAACATGGTGAACTCTAGAGAGAAAATAACTCATTAAGATAGGTCATGAATTCTTATTCTAGATGGTGGTCATGTCTAGAAAGAGTGAGCTTAATAGGAGTACTACAGAGAGTGAAGTGGGTACTGATATTCTCTATAATTGTTTTTCAAGATTCGGGCACAGAAATTTTTTCTTCTTTTGACAACTTGTAACAAGAAATGAAAATGTCCTCATATACGCAATTTTGAATGTGATAAAATTTTAGTGATTATGGCAAGGAATTCTAATTCTACACCCCATGGTTGATCAGTGATAAGTGCATTTTTCATTATGCCACAATCTCTGCTTTGGGAAGTGCTGGATGAGAGTAGTATGGATTTCATGAAGAGAGTATGGATTTCTAACTGGCATGAACCTTTCTTTTGGCCAATTTGGAATAAGTTAAAGTATCATACTCATTAAAGATAGAAAATTATTTACAATAGGCACATAGTGTTTTAGTTTTCTTATTCATTTTTGTCAAAGAATGGGAGATATAAATATTATTATACAGATTTATCTCATATAAATGTTGTTATGATATATAACTATTCAGTGATCTAAGCCTTTTTCGATACACTGAGCATATTCTAAAAATATCTGAGACATACCTATAGAGAGAAGAATAAAGATTAATGCAATTATCTAATTCTCATTTGTAAAAATGTTTGCCTATTTTTCTCAAGATTCCCAATTTTACTTTCCAAGTAATTGAATGAATCAATCTCACAAACTCAATGCAAATGATAAGGTTCTGAGGCTTCAAATATTGCCTCGGAATGATCATTTCTGCACGTGAGAAGCAATGGTTTAGTCTTGAACCTTGAACTTCACCTCACAAAAATCAAGACTTATTTCACCACAAAAAGCCTTATGATGTGTAATAGTGTAATTTATGCTATATTAAGATTGCATTATAAAATATTAGCACATAAGTGTTTATATCTGTTTGAAAACGGAGACTCAATATAGCAAAGCTCTCAAATTAAGAATATAAATCTCAAAGCCAAAGATTCATGAAGGAGGCTTACCCGTGAGCACGTCCTCACATTATTTTGATGAACTTGTTGAGAAATTTACACTTTGGTCCAAAAATAGAAAAAAATCAGTGTCATTAAAATAATTCACATGATAAGATTTACATGAGAAGAGAATGGTGCTAAACCAAATCTCAACAAGTTTCACTGCATATGGTGTGATGTTTTACGCTTTTCGAATTACATGTGATTACACGCCTCATAAACTTTCTTGACCACAACGGTAACTTCCTTGACAACAACCGTTGCATATTCTTCTACACTATAAGAAACATACATATTAGATCAAGAAGACTTGGTACCTTCATAATAAATACCAGGCCCTTCTTTAATGTCAATGATCTTCATATTGACACCCAATTTAACCAACTCACGGTATATATATGTGGGTTCACTCATGCTATCATTAAGAACTTCAACCCATGGGATCTTAGACCCAATATGGAAATGAAAAAGATCGAGACAATCCAACATCCCCAATTTCTGAAATTTCAGAAAGATGCCTATTATTTCCAAATTCGTCAGCGCAAATTCGCCCTTCTCAACAGATTTGGCACCAAAATGGCCACCATGTTTGGTCCTCTTTTGGTGGAGTCAATCCTCACACCATCACTAAGAACATCAACCCATGGGATCTTAGACCCAATATGGAAATGAGGAAGCTCAAGAAAATCAGACATCCCCAATTTTTGCAATTTTGGAAAGATGCCTACTATTTCCAAAATCGCCCTTCTCCCCAAATTTGGCATCAAAATGACCACCATGTTTGGTCCTCTTTTGGTGGAGTAAATCCTATTAGTAGAATACATATTCTATTAGTATATTTATAACATGTCAAAAATCAAGTGTGTGGATTCCATGAAGTAATATGGATTCCTAAGAGGCATGAACATTGATTTTGGCTAATGTGGTGTAAGTTGAGGCCCCAAATCTAAAATTGTACACAATAGTACCTAGATTGTTACTTTAACGCACTTCCAGCCGAGTGTAACAAACTTCCAACAATGAATTTCCAGTGTAACCAACTCCCAACCCAATGTTCTCCAATGCCTATAATGATCCAATGACAATTTTTTTTAATTGTCTAATAAATTGGATCAATGGTGCGAGAGAAGATACAATGACACAAAGGGGAGTTCTTTATTTCAAGATGAAGTAATTAAGATAAAATTTAGATTAATGTGTGATTAATTGGTGGTGAAAGCATAAGGCTTTAAACTTAGGTTATGCAAAAATATAAAATTGTCTTCAAATGGTTTCATAATCATTATGAGTAAGAATTGTATCCAAGTAGGTAGAATAATAAAATCTTTCCCTAACTAAACACAATTGTCCAATTGCCATATATGTCTATCTATGAAATATTTTACTTTAGGATGATAATAAAATATTTGTAATTACAATTTTAAATGTCATATCTAAAATATATAATCCCCCAATCCAGATGGAAATGACGGCGATGAGGATGATTATTATGACGAGGATGAAAGGCCATGAAAAGCCTTATGGCATCCGGGTAATGATGACGGCGAACGGGAAGATCCATAGAGGGGATATAATTCCATGGAGGAGCAGAGACGAAGTAATGAAAACCAGAAGTGGTGGTAGATACGTCACAGTGATGGGACGTGGGTATGATGACACAGAGGTAAGACAGGGGGGAGTGGATGATTATGAAAAATGCAGGTGGAAGAGGAAAGTGGGGCAGAGGAATGAGGATGGGCGGCAAGAAAAACAATATGAAGAAGGAAGGAGATGCGGGGGAAGGAATACAGTAAATGCAATCCAAGGGAGAGTGCAAAGAAACAGAGTGGTGAAGACCATGGCAAGGAGCAAAGTAGGAAGGAGAAGATAGAAAGTCAGTCTACCCATGGGGAGAAGAATGAAGAGGGAAGCGACTGAGACGAGGAGGGGTGGAAAGGGAACGGGTAAGGCAGGAAATATGGCTGACTCTGGGGAAGCATGGGAACAGTGTCAGACAGGTATAGACAGACCGGAAGCGGAAGAGGAGATGTAGAGCTCAGAGCAGGATGGTCAAGAGAAGCAAAGGAGGGGCGAAATGATGAAAGGGAAGTCCCCTAAGGACGATCATCAGGAAGAACTGAAGAGCATAGAGAAGGGAGGCAGAGGACGAAGGGACAAAGGGGACCTCGGTGGCCCTTCTGGCATAATTTGTCAGGGCAATAGAGTAAATGAGGATAACAAAGGGATCAGAGGACGCGGATGGAATCGTAGAGGGAGAGGGTGAGGAAGACCGGCTGGAAATCAGGAGAGAAACGAACCATCGTTGGTGGGTAGAAGAAGGGGCGGGAAAATGCTGAAACGGAGGGTCCAACATGCTGAGAGTGCTTACAGCGAAAACATGGATGAGAACATTAGGAAAATTATCCAGAGAATGGAGGAAGAAGCTATTCAGGGACAATCAGATCTTGAAATGTACGATTGGGAATACTTGTTGATGGATCCAGGGAATACCATAGGGAGGATGTCCCTGTATAAATAGGCACTTCACATATAGTCGGTTATGAAGAGGTTGCTCGCAAAAGCCATGGAGCAGGTTGCTATGGAGATGGCTGAACTAACCTAGGGAATTCCTAACCTGAAAAAAGAGATGAAAAAAATTTAGGTGATCCTTCTTATGCAGGATAACAAACTAGAAGAGATAAAACAACAAATAAGGAAGATCGACATAAGAATAAAGGAAGAGGCCGACCAGCTGGAAGCCTTGGCAGACTAATACTTGGAGATATGTATAAATGTTCATAATTAGGATGCAGAGAGTCAGTTGTAATTTTTGTTATAATATATAATGCAGATAGGAGTTAGTAGTAATCTCTTTGACTGTTTAGTTTACTTAGCCTGGACAAGAAGACTTAGAATTTTTTGTTTATGGATGGCTGTTAAAAACTTAAGGTGGCCAATAGACCCGATTTCCCTTTGGGGCAAGTTGAGGCCACCATGTGCATGTACAGGTTTCAACCCAAATTAATAGAATATGAATGGACCCATGTTAGCTTACAAAAAAGAATATTTGAAATCTATAATAAAAAGGAAGAAATTACACATATAGCCAATATTAAAATGTTTTAATTATTAATTTTTTTAATTTTCAATTAATATATTGAAAGAGAAAGTGCAAAAGAAATATTCTAATTAAATTAAAAATTGAAATATTTTATTTATGATATTCTAAATAAATTAGACATTGGAATATTTTATTAATGATACATATTAAATTATATTTTCATAATACAAGACTATAAAATTTGTCTTTCTAACTATTAAGAATTGTTTTTATATAAAGTGTATTAATATTGAAATACTATATATAATCCACATTGTAATATATTTTTTTTAAATGTTAAATGCAAACCCCATATTAAAAATGCATGGAATTACACTTATCTATTTATAAAATAAGATTATTTTGTTTCCAATTATTTTCTTTAGTCTATATTTTAAAATGAACATTAGAATATTTTAAAATTTTATGATTTCAAATAACATTCAAAACTTTTAACAAATAATACAATATATAAACAAATTTACATGTCAATAATTCATTTAAATAAAATAATTTCAAAAAGTAACCAATAAACATCTATAACATGATATTTTAAGGCTAAATTAAATATTTTAAATTGTATTTAACTTAGCCTAAAAATATCATGTTATATAAACAAGTGTTGTATGAAGTGAGTTATGATTTTTTCAGATTATAACAAGGGAATATATAGAGGTCTCATGTCATTAAATCTCTTGAGGTGCAAACCATCTTTCAAGTTTCGAAATATAAAAGAAGCTTACACGTCAAGGGATTTCATCTCTCTAAGCACTTGTTAGATCATTGGTTAAGATGAATCTATACTAACAATATTTTAAAATAATGTTAGAATTTCGTTAATTTAAAAAAAAAATCTTAATAATATTTGGTAAGTGTTTTGATACTTATTATAGATTAATCTATACTTTTTATCAATTATTTATTTTTAGAACTACTTTAATTATTTACTTTTTATAACTACTTTGAGATCCTTCTTTCTCTTAAAAACCTCCTTCAGAGAATTAGTAGTCAAATCGTTGCAAGAAGGTGGATCCCTTGTCTAAAAAACTATGGGATCTCATACACCAATTTGGTGTATGGCCTCACCTTAACCATAAATTAGATGATGATGATAATAATAATAATAATAATATAAATAATATCAACCATAAATATCAAATTATTTACTCCATTATTTGAAAGAAGTAAATATAATAAAATTCCATAAAAAATGGTCATATAATTATAATAATAACATGAATGTTATAATTATATATTTTACATAAGGAGCCCTCTTATACCCAAGTCAAATATAAAAGCAAGTGTTTTTAGGAAATAAATAAAATATGCCCCGAAATTTTTGGACATCGCTAATATAATATTATTGATTGGATTTCTTTTTTCACGTGTGTGGTATCTTATTCTCATTTTTTTCCCAAAAAAACCTATTAATAAATATAGCATTAATATATTTATTTTCATGTATTATTTTATATAACCGGATAACATTTGTTATAGTAATATGTATTTATTTTCATGTATCCTTTTATATAACTCTATAACATTATAGTAATAGGTATATATGTATATCATGGTTAAAACATTGAGTTATTTAAATAACTCTACAACCTTTGTTGTAGTAATATGTATTTATTTTCCTGTATCATTTTATATAACTCTATAACATTATAGTAATAGTTATGTAGGCATATTATGCTTAAAACATAATATTGAGTT
Organism: Pinus taeda; assembly: GCA_000404065.3. Lineage (NCBI taxonomy): Eukaryota > Viridiplantae > Streptophyta > Pinopsida > Pinales > Pinaceae > Pinus > Pinus taeda. The sequence goes on from APFE030116970.1 coordinate 26,283, forward strand.
AGGTGTATTTAAAAATTATTAATTATATATGGTACAATGAAATAATACATAGATAAATAATAGGATTCTGAAAATAATACAATCATTTTTCCATGAGGGAGACACTATCTTATGTAAATGTGTCTTTTTTTTAACTTGATTATAAATAGTTTTGCATGGAAACAACAAAATATTATTTTTATATTGCCTTCCTTTTTTAAGTTGCCTAGCTAGTTTGCACGAGAAAAATAAAATACATATTTTAGAGACATCAAATACAATTTTTATATGTTTCCTTCCTCATTATGAGTTACCTCAGAAGGGGTGCAATTTCTTCGTTTCCCAATTCCTCTATGTTTAGAGCCACTTTTCTTTCCACCATCAAATGAGAGGAATTTAGCTACAATGTCTATGTAGTCATCCATTTTACCTATGGTGATTTATGTTCCTTCTTAGCTACAAGATATGATAAGCATGTCTACTAGTGAGATGTCCTCATCTTGGAAACAATAATTACATCCTTTAGTGAGGGAGGTTCAAAATCAAGAATATTATAATGAATGATTCCCGAGGGAAAGGTGGTTCAAGGAGCTTCAGATTTTTAACAATAATCACATAATATATTTCTAGTTGGGAAGAAAAATCTAATTAATATGCATTTTCTATAAAGTGTTCTAGAATAGTATATGGACCATATCTTAGAGGATGCAACTTTTGGTGTTGGGATTTGAAGAATTTCATTTCCAAAAAGTGTCATACATGATATCCTAGTTGAAATGACAAGGGTTTGTGATGTTTGACCTACCTATGTTTTGAATGATCCTCATAAACTTGTAAAACATCAGTTACTTCAGTATGGTACTATGATATGGAGTGTATAAAACAGAAAGATATTTTTTTTCCTTTTTTTTTTGTGCAAAACAACAACATGTGATAGTCAATGGCATCTTAGAGGCTACACATGGGTGAAACCCATAACCAACTTCAAGAGAAATGAACCAGGTAGATGAGTGTGTGGTCCTATTGTAATTATTTTGAACAATGTGCAAATAGGTACCCCATTGCAATGGTTGTAAAAAGTTCATATGTAACTGCAAAGTTTTTCTTCCTTAATGGGTGATCCCATTATGGTCATCCACCTCGAACTTCCCATTATGATTTTGTGAGGAATAAATGCACATGACAATGTATCTATGGAGCTTACAAACCTTTTTTTTATCCTTCAATAAATTTTGTTTTAATTTTAAGAAGTGATTTAATTAAGTGCAAAAATGGAAAATTTGCATGAGGGTTCTTATAAGAAATTAATTTCTTGGTTTTGGTTCATTGACTTCATTGTAACCATTCATAGTATAATAACATAGCATTGTTGTTAGAAAATTATCAGTTGTGATACTTGGTGTTATGTCATTATTTCGTTCATACAACATTGTTGGATTTCACTCTAACTAGTTATATTTTTACTTGATGGGATACACAAAATTTGGGAATGTATTTTCATTTAAAAAAAATAATCTTATGGAATTCTTGTTGTTTTTCGGTCTTCCTAGGTAGATGGCTAGGAAACATGGATATATTTAATTGTAAAATATTAGGGTTGTATACTTACATTCATGAAAAAATTATTGTTGATAAATCAAGTTCAAATATAATGTTTCTTATATACTTAAATGCAAACCTAAAGTCTACCATTCTGAAAATTATTCCGCAATGTCATACTTATAAATGTTTTAGGATGGGAATTCTGAGTTCTGTCTTATTCGTGTAGGTTTTCACTACAAGACCCATAACTACCCGTCGCTACTTATCCCATTCAGTTGGCCAAGGACCAATCTAGTCCACTATGATTTATCCGCCAATGTTTTCCCATTTCCTTGTCAACTAAATAAATAATTCCTTCTATTAATGTTATTTGTGTTTTCCAATGGGTAAGTGAGGCCTAGTTCAATACATGGATCTAGTTCTCACCCAACTACAAACTACAAATATACATATATAGTATGTTTCATATTTTGACTTCCATCAATTACATAAGATTAACCTGTTCAAAATATTTGTTGTTTCAATTGCTAACTCACTAACATTTTACATCAATCTTTGATAATGAATCATAACAATTTTGTTCACACATTCCTTCATATCCCAATTTATTTTGCATAGACATCCGGTCACATACAAGTTCTTTTATGAAATTATTAAACTATTTCCTTACAATCCTCTATAATGAGTGAATTTTATTGTCCATAACAACATTTTAGAGTAGAATCATACTTCTGCAACTAATACTCCTAAAACATCAAGTTGAAATTTTTATGTGTTTTAGTTGGGGCTCGCAATGAAATTCACAAAAGGAGAAAACCACTCCTACTAACCATTGAGAATGGAAATTATGTCCAATTCGCCCCTGTGCGAGTTCCATTTCCATAGCAGTTGTACGTCAAAATGTCTCACATGGCTAGTAGTGGTTTGATAAACGTCTTTCTTGACTCATTTGTTTTGCATCATTGTTTCCCTGTATTTTTAAAGATTTCAAGCTATCACTCAATTCTCGGTAGTGGCCTGGGCTCTCAGCCTCAAAAGGTGGCTTAAATCTCAAGGTCGCTAGAATAGAACTGGTAATTTTGTTCTCTTGTCTCTAACGTTAAGCCTGTGAGAATGACTATGGGTTTCTAGTCGTTGCCTTGCCCGTAGCATGAGAGCGACCATGGCCTAAGAGATCCTGAACAACACTGGGACCTAGGGACAGAGTAGCTCACTAGTTGACTTGTCTCTCGAGGGTTCTTTTGATGATGTTGGATGACTACGTGTGATGTTTATGTCGATTCCACTTCCTTAAGGTCACATAGGAGGTTGAATATGATCATAGTAGCCTCTCATCTCATGTTTAACCTAGTGGGCATGGTTTCATGGGTGGATGTGGGAGGAGAGTGTTACATGAGCAGTTATCTTCTAATTGTCTCATAAATGAACTTTCACTTACTAATTATTCCGCAATTTCCTTTGTTGTCATAACCAACTCATTTAATAAAATATAAAATATAAATGAAACTTAAACATATAAATTCATCATGAGGCCTTCCACTTAGAGTCTACCCAGTCTTTGTGGTAAAAAGTAAATAAAATATTTATGTTTACTAAGGATCATTACAATTTCTAATTCGAATTTGTGATTCCTCCAAGAAGTCCGTACCATGTTCTAAACAATTTAAACTAGAAAGTACACTAGAAAACCTTCCAAAACTTAGGAGAAATAGACTAAAACATTACCTATTACTTATTATTTACAACACAACCTTCAACCTTTATTATAATATCATTAATTATATCACTTAATATTCTCAGGATAATGACAAGTCTCACTCATAAGATTGGAAAAAACTACACAACATTTACTAAAATATCATTAATTGTAGCCACTTAAAATCTCACTCATAAAATTTCCAAAGCCTACGCAACATTTACTAAAAGCCATTAATTGTAAATACTTGATGTTGGCATGGTCATGACATGTCTGAATCATGAAATTTCCAAACTAACTTCAAAATTAAATAGGAGTCATCTAAGGAGGCAGAGGAATTGCGCGGAACGCCAAAAGTGTCTTGAATCGCGACGAAAAAATTTCAAAAAATCATGTAAAAGGAGTGTTTGAATCATATTTTTGATGGTGGAAATGGATTCAGCACCATCAAAAACATCTAGGACACCTAAAATTTTGAAATTTAACAACTATAACTTGGATTTACAAAAATCTTTACCGGATTTTCTCTAAATATGAGGGGAATTTCCGTAACCTTTCAGTCAACTCAGCCTCGTTAGACTACGCGAACTAAATATGCTTTTGACGCATAGTAACAAGTAAATTTAAATTTAGATACGTTTTTATCCAATAAATTAAATTAACTAAGCTAATTAATATCTTAGTTTAGTCCGCATGGGGTAGCTCAAGTGGCAATGGCAGTGGAAATAAAGTCTCACTGAACTGGAGATCTTGGGTTCGATTCTTGTGCTACCCTCCCTCAAAATGAGGTGAATAACTGACATGTAAAAACTTGAAAATAAGAAGATCCTACCTAAGGACTAAGTTAATTAATATCTTAGTTTAAATATTTTAAAAATTATTTATATATAAAGTCAAAAAAATATAATATTCAAAAAGATCCATAATTTATTATTGGGTTTTATTTATCAAATGATAAAGTTAAAATACTTATGTTTTGGTTTTCCTTATTAAAAATTTAGTTGTATAAGTTTTGTAAAATAATATATTATTTATTTGAATTATATTTTTAAATATATAAAATAATTGTTTTGTAAAATTTTAAAGAATAAATAATTAAAAATAATTTTTTTTAAGAGTTTAAATTTTATAATTTCAAAATGGAAATTTTTTAAGAACATTGAAATTTCATGACTTTGATACCAACTAACTGAGTGTTTGAGAAACTTTATATTTTTTTATTTATTTAAATTTCTATTAAAAACTAAAATAATTTCTAGAGAAAAATATAAAATACAATAAATAAAATTACTTTTATTCACTTATTATTTTTTTTAAGGAATAAAATGCAGTTATATTTTATTTAATAAGAAATATTTTCAGCAAATATTAGAAAATACTATTAATATTATCCTAATATGGTGATAAAAGTATTTTAAATATTATTCACTTCGCCGACTAAAGCTGCTTGATTTTAAGTATACAATAATTTCATAAGTTTGCTATATCTACAACATCGTGCAGCCGTGAAATCATAAACAGAGGAACCGAAAGGTCTTGAGAAACGAAGAGGAGAGAGGTGTTTTAAATAACTTGAGGTTGACTGATTATCGGATTTATTAGTGTTTTTTGAAGATAAACGCGCTTGGCTATCCCGATCTAAAGCCCAAGGATGCTTCGCAGGAGAAGAATATGGGGTTGCTCAAGAGACGAAGTTGAAAGCATAGTTACCAAATTTGAATTCGAATACGAATTTGAATTCAATTTAATATCGAAAAAAATCGATTACCTAAAATATAATATGGAAAAAATTTG
>APFE030116978.1:1768-16527 GCA_000404065.3 Pinus taeda
TGTCTTCTGCGTTTTGTATTTATGTTCTATCTGCAGTTTATCGTAATGCTGATGTGATTGCTAACTGTGAAAATTTAAATAAATTGCTCTAGCATAGAACATACCTAAACTTAACAACTAAGCTCTCATCTACCTCTTGAATCCACTACAATCAAGAACAAACCCAAGTACCCTTGGCAATATATACTCCCCCTTACAAACCACCATCTCCAACCACACAACATCCTCTTGAAGGGATACATTATGGAGATCCTCTTCAAGGAAAATGCACGCCTTCTTAGGTCTATGTCGAACCTCCTACAACTGTAAATGAGGACATTCAACTTTTTTCTCTCTTTTAAGCCATCGTCCTACCTCACTCTCATTAGTTTGATAGTATGGATATAGCATCTTCCCATCAAAGAATCCAAAGGCCTTGGAGGAAAGATTCCAAAGCCTTTGAACAAGGGCTCGTGAGTCCAAATGAGACACATTCAACTTAGATAAAGTCGACGGTGTTGAATGCCATGAGTTCCCACCATAATGAGAGTCTAACTAGGAAGATGATTAGACCCTGTAACATCCCACCAACACATCAATTGGAAGATGCCTACTATAAAATGAAATGTCCTTCCTTGGGTCATATATCCTCTCAAGTCTTGCCTGCATCCTATCATGACCCTGCCCAAAATTGGTCCAAGTGAACCAACCATGGCACTGCCATAATCAACCCCGCTTTGTTTCCAATTGGAGTCAAAGACCTGTAGTCTCATTGTACACCTAGACCAAGCTTGCTGCTCAGCTCCAGTAATAATAGCACCAACACTACCATTATTATCACCCTCCCACTCTACCATGTTAAAATCACTACCAACAATCTAGTCAGCCAGAAGAGAGGTTCATCTAGTCCCAAAGTTGACCACGTTTTGAACTAAGGTTGGGAGGATTCAACACAAAAAAGATAATAAGAATTTTTTAACCATGAGCGTGACCCAAACACATTTATCCTTAGGTTATGATCCATGCACCACCACAAAGTTCTGCAAATAGGGAGAAAAAGTTATCGCAACACCCATGCTCCCTTGGCAATGATCAAAGGACCAGAATGGGCCACTCCAACAATAATTCATCCAATTCCGAAGCTCAAACCCTATTGATTTAACCTCTTGTAGCCTGAAGGAAGATCACGACACCATGAACATTTTGCTTTTACTAAGGACCATCATCCGTTGCACATTCCAAGATAGAAGACGGAGCTTCATTCCAAAGGAATATGGAGCCCTGAACTACTAAACTTGTTATCTATTTCAAACCCTTCCCAAGGTTTGGGTCTGTCTATTCGACAAGCACACCATCACCTCCCAGTATGGCTTCATCTGTGGATTAGCGATGGACTCCTTGAGTCTCTGCTTGGCTTGTCCGTATGGCCACCTAGCATCAATCTCCATATTGTTTGAAACTACATCGACACTTGTCCGTATGGCCACCTAGCATCAATCTCCATATTGTTTGAAACTACATCGACACTCTCCCTCTGATTCACAGTGTTAGAGGGTTACTGGGATTGCACAATCACCATAGAAGAACTGTGAAACCAATGAATGTGCTGAATCACTAGTCCACTAGGAGCCTGCAAAGATGAAGTACCATCTGTGCCTGAACTCCCTTACATGACTATTCTTAAGTAGATAAAGATAAGATAACATAAGTTTATTAGTGTCTAAACAATGATCACAATTTAAGTCACATGGTTTGGCGCTTTTTCTGGAAGAAATTCGAAATTCCATGAATTCATAACTGCACAAAAAAATCATGTAAAATTTGCTGAATATTAAGAGGAGGGTTAGATACGTAAATAATTTTTGAGCGGACGGGCTCATTCTACAACCCAGTATGAAGGTGATGTGTAAGTATGTCCATCTCTCTTAAAATAAAAATAAAATATTCTCTAAATAGAAAAACAACGTTGGCTATAATAAAAAAAAAATAATATGCTATGCATGTTTAATTAGTTGTCCGTATGACCTAATATAATTTCATGTAAAGTAATTAAAAATTAAAAAAAAAAAATGTGAGTAAGATGTTTAAACCTTATATTTTTCAAAAATATTTTAACACGTGATATCAACTTCATACATATATATATATACAGTATTTATATGTAATTTGTATGAAGTGGTTAGAGTAAAATATACAATTGGAATTATCAATAAAATATTTTAAGATGAATTAATAGAGTCAACTTTTTGAATCAAAAATACAATTTAAACAATAAAATATTACACATTGTTTTTTTCCCTCTAAAATAAATTTGCACCAAAAGAAATTTGATCCTTCTCGGCTCATGTTAGATCCATGCTGGTAGTACTAGTTATGCATTCCTCAGTGTAACCTCTGTTTGCATTTTGCTAAAATAAACCTTTGCCTTGCTCTGTTGTGGGCAGTCTGCTGAAATGAGTGTCTGGCTTGCTCTGTTGTTGAAAGTCTGAAAATGGCTGAATGGATACATTCCCTTGCTGGAATGTTGGGATGCATACTCATTGGTTGAAATGAAATATGGACCCCTGTCCCCGGTTGGATTGAATACATGTTCTTATTGCTGGTTTAATGTATACATGCAGTAGGTTAAAATGCTTATTGGTCGCTCTTGCTGGTCAAAAACCCAGGGTTGTCATCGGCTTGTTAATTTGTTGCTCGCCACCATATTACCTGTAGGCTATCAAACCTTGGAAAAATGGCAAGGAATTACTTGGTTTGTTTTAGAATTTTATTTCTGATGTTTGAAATAATACACACACATAATTGAATTGCATATGTTAATATATTTTTAGTTCTCATTTTATGGTGAATTTTATTGTCGTCAAATTTAAACATAACCCATGTGACAGATCACTAGAAATACGTCAATTGTGTTCAATTTGTACATCCAATATAAATACATGTTGTGGTAGTCCAAAAGCAGCTCCTGTTAGTGTTTTATCAAAAACAGATAAAAAAGGACTCATTTTATGGTGAATTTTATTGTTGTCAGATTTAAACATAACCCATGTGACAGATCACTATAAATATGTCAATTGTGTTCAATTTGTACATCCAATATAAATACATGTTGTGGTAGTCCAAAACCAGCTCCTGTTAGTGTTTTATCAAAAACAGATAAAAAAGGACTCATTTTATGGTGAATTTATTGTTGTCAAATTTAAACATAACCCATGTGACAGATCACTATAAATACGTCAATTGTGTTCAATTTGTACATCCAATATAAATACATGTTGTGGTAGTCCAAAACCAGCTCCTGTTAGTGTTTTATCAAAAACAGATAAAAAAGGACTATATATCTAGCTAAAAAATAGTACAAAAGTACATACAAAGTGCCAGAAAGAAAGATATGACAATATAAAAGACTCAAAGAGGATGTTGAGGTTTGCTGAACTAGAGGCCAAAGCTGAAGTCGAGTAAGGGGAAGAGAGGAAGACTATTCAGCTGAGTCATCAATTAAATGAAGGGGCTGATCTACTGTTTCATAATGTCATTTGGAGAGTACTTGGGGTCAAGGGGCTTGCTTGTGTGATCCTGGAAGCAGCACTTCAGTGAGTAGGTTTGCAAGTCCTAAGATCCAAGGCAGGGGAAACCGGAGCTCAGTGTATGTGACTGGGATACTTGTATCTTCTTTCGTGAAGGTTTATTGCTCTTTTAGATTAGCCTTCATAGTGCACATTGCTGCAGTTATCTGGAATGACTCTGGATACAAAATTGTATGAAACATCACAAACTATTATGTTTTGATTTTGTCACTCTGTGATTTGGCTTTCAAAATGTGTGCAACAAAGATGACTGTCTGCCGGGATGGAAAAATCCTCTTCATTGATTTCCCATCATAATGCTGAGTAGTGGTATAAAATGATCTTCAATGTTTTCACATCTTATTCGGAGTTTCTTGACTGTATGACTCTAACCAAGCTCTGTGTTTAGCATTATTGTATGTTCAAACTTGTCTCTTATGTTTCTCCAACAATTTAACAAGGGCCTGGAGGATACAGGTTCTGCAAGCTCTGCGGAGGATGAAGGGAGCATCAAGTGGTAAGAACAGGCGTGAGAAAATGCCAGCAGAAACAAAAGCCATCTTTGATCAGCTCACAGATGACGCCATGAAACTAATGGATGGTGGTGATTTCAGTTAAGTAAATGATTTTCATTTCTACTGTCAGCCTTGGAACTGGTATGTTAGGTTTTAGACGGTATGGATTTATCTAGTGTGTACTAGTTTTTTCTGGTGTTATGCATGCGTTTCTTGTGCTCAATCATACAATATTTTGGTAGTCGAGTGTTCTTACATGATATTCCATCTACATATTTGCTTTATAGGGGATACAATCAATTCTGGACATGTCTGCATTTTCTGCAATATATTGCTTGGATGTGATAGGGGAGGCTACTTATAGTTAATTGGTGTTGGATTATTATGCTCTAGATTTCTTTGCTCATATGTTTAAGCTTTGGTGTCTCATAAATGCAGATGTATATCAAGAGCAAAAGGCTACATTTGAACGAGAGGCTGGTAAGCAATGTTGAAACTCTTGTAAAATGGCAAAATTGTTCTCATCTTTGGATGCTGTGTATTATGAATTTGGTTCTGTTCTATAGTCACTCCCCACTTTTGCACGGATACATATAAGGCATATGGGTTAAGGAATTGAAGAAACTTCTGCAATAAATTTGCCTAGGGATGGGCTAGTTTTTATCTTAAATGAAGCAGTACCAGTAGATTGACGTCACATATTGTTACCCCCAAAAGGGAAAGTAACAAACTTGTCCTATTGGTTTAGTTACAGCACTTCAGGTCTGAGCAGCTGGAGTCTTTACCGGGGATCAATTTCCCCTTTGCTGGTTATTAAGCTTCTTCTCAGTCACGTTCCTTTGATTTGTCATCCATTCAACCTGTTTATCTGCCACAACTTTTCCTGTGCCTGCCCTGAATTTATTTGAAACTAATTTGCTTTTATGAAACAAATATTTGTGCTGAATCAGATTTATCTTCTTTTTAGTAGCTTTTTTGAGCTTGTATAATTTGTCCTACAACCCAATTGGTAAAATCAAGTGCATGGTATACTGTTTGTATATGGTGATGTATATCATGGTTTTCACTGTTGGAATGTTTGTTCACACAATTGAAATGAGCAATGCGAACTTTGACCAATTTTTTGCAGGATGTCACCAATTATTGGCTTCTTACCCATGCAGCATGCTGAGTCAATTGTTTGGACTTTATTGAAAACTATTACATGGTGTATGCTAATTAAATACTAAAAATGGAATTATAAGGTTAAAATCTGTGTTACCAGGATATGTACCAGCCAGATTTTTGAAAACCCAGTATCTGGAAATGGCAAGGATACATCAAGTACAAAAAATATATTTATATTTAAAAAATAAAAAAAAAGATATCAAGAGTTATGAATTAAAACCATTCATGAACCACAACATTTGAACTAAAGTCATTAGGTAATTTATAAATCTGAATACGAATGTTGACTTGAATTTTGATGAGCTATTCATTACACTCTTACAATAGGACAGTTGGAAGAAAAAGTTCGATATCAATAGTGAAACAGAGGGTTCAGAGCGGGCCTTTGCAACCAATGTCAATGGGAAGGGAAAATGGTTAAAAAGGAAAGGTGAATGTAATGTTGAAGATGTAACTAGAAGTTAGAAGAACATATGCCACCATAGCAAGGTGAGCCATATGAAAAAATATTGAAGAAAGAGGTTGGCTGATCAGAAAAGTGTTGGGAGAGGGCCTCAGCAGAAGGCTTATGTTGGGATCTTATAACGTTTCCTGCAGGGAAGAAACCCATTGGTGGCAAATGGGTATACAAGGCCAAGGACAGGGTAGATAGCACACTTGACAAGTACAAGTCTGGGTTGGTCGCAAAATGGTTTTGTTAGCAAGAGGGAATTGACTATGGGTAGACCGTTGCTCCTACAACAAAGATCAGCACCACCCGATTAGTTCTAGCTATGGTAGCATAGTTTTGTTGGAAGATCCATCAGATGGACGTGAAGAGTGCCTTCCTCAATGGAAATTTCAAGGAAGAAGTGTATATGCATCAACTAGAGGAGTCTTGGGTTCCAGTGAAGGAGCATCTTGCTTGCAGACTGCAGAAGACTCTATATAGTGTAACATAGACACCTTGGATATGGTACAGTAAGGTTGATAGATACTAAGATGAATATTGTTTCATCAAAAGTCCTTCAGATTCTAATTTGTATGTCAAAAGTGTTGGTAATGATATCATTCTACTGGTTATAGATGTAGGTGACGTAATTATTACAACTAGTGAAGCTAGTGTTATTGAACAAATGAATTCTAATGAGTGTTATGAATAAAATATATATAAAAATAATACAAATAATATAAATAGTAATAGACACAAATAATGATTAATTAACTATTAATTAGTGTTGAAATTTCAAAGTCTGACACATCAGAAATTCGTACTACATTATCTGGTTTATTTCACCTACTTGTGTATTCCTTAACAAGTTATTTAATCTTATAAATACTAAAAATAAACACAAATGCAGTCTCAACTCATATACAGATCATCAACTGAAATAACAGACAAACACACAGGACACCATTATTTTTGGACAATCGCCCCGGAAAAACCCAACTTGGGAAAACCAGTGCAACAGTTCTGAGTGTTTTATTATTAAGCAGCTTTCTTGAGTACAACAAGGGTTCCAAACTGGCTCACCCAACAGAGATTTCTACATGGTAGTAACACCTCTTCTCTGAAGCAGACATTCAGCATCTCAACACTAGTCTGCCCCACAAAAATCCTGCTAGCCTCTGCGTAGCTCTGGAACCCCCTACGTCATCCATCTGCCTCTCTGCGTCAACTCTCTGGCCTTTTGCGTCACCCACGCAGGCCTCTCAGCCTCTGCGCAGTCTCTGATTGCCTCTGTGTGGCTCCTGCTGGCTTTACGTAGCCTCCTCAATCACTGCGCTGGTCCTTTGGCACTATCTCTGCCTCTCTGCTATGTACTCACTACCCCTCACTGCAACTCAGATTACTTGTTCGATTTCTCTCAACAAACCCCGCTTCAGAAAATCGAACTGACTGATCAAACTTGGTGTATCTCCAACTGACCCTCAAGCCTCTTATACTTTTTTTTTCTGTTGAGTCCTCAACGACCAAGATTAAGTCTCTAATCAATGGCTAAGATTAGATTTGGCTTGATTCATGTCATTTAGAACATTCTCACCTAGTTTTATATTAATACCCATTAATATTTTAATTTTCCTAAGTTAAGACTTAGGAACCCCATTAAAAATATTGATTATTTTAATATCTCTCTAACCGGGTGGAATTTCCCCAAACCATTTCTGGGTCTTGGAGATCTCATGTGCTTTAGCCTCTCCACCAATTTTCATGGCTAGAGCACATTCGACGCTACCCAAATCAAGACTCCCTCTTAGCGAGGAATGTGTTCTAGTAATGCACCACCATTGAACATCACATTGATCATCCAACACCGGTACCTGTGCTAATGCTGGGCCTGTTGCCCTACATCCACTGCACTGCTGCCCATGGCTCTTCCACTCCACTGCTACATCTGTATTGTAGCTCCCTCTCAACATGTTGCATCGTGCTGCCCATAGCACTACCACTGCTAACTGTTGCAGTACAACTCAATTACTAAGAAGTAAGTAACTGATCTACCTAAATTTGACATCCTTGTCAGTCTAGAAGCCTCCTGATTCTGAAGCTACATCTGTTGCTATCCTGTGCTCCCTCTGCTGCCTCTGTGCTGCTGTAAGCACCTCTGTGCCTCTCGCACTGCTGCAACCATCTTTGTGCCTCTCTGCACTGCTGCAACCACCTCTATGCCTCTTGCACTGCTGCAACCCCCACTGCGCTGCTACAGGCCTTAGGCCTTTGCACTTTAGCATTGCCTTGTCGCTCCATCCGCATCTTGCTTCTACCGACATTCATCATCTTGCTACTGTCACTCGAGGCTCCCGTAGCCGAATATGATCCAAGAGTTTGGGTACCTCAAGCATCCTGCCCCTCATCTTCTGTAGTCCTCCTGACTATAGTTCGATGTCACCCCACCTATTCTGTAGAGTTGCATGGGCACTCATGGCACAGTCGTCATCAGTCTTGACTTTTTTCTTTGCCTTAGCCGGAGCTGCCTCGGAGTCAAAAGCCTCTCCCTGATTCTTCTTCCTGGGACATTGGGTTGCATAATGACCCAACTCCCCACAATTGAAGCACTTCACCTTGGAGATGTCCTTCTTCTTCCTCTTCCCCTGCTATCCCATAGATGCCAAAGATGCATCCTCCTCCTCTTTCTTGATTCGACCCCCTTTGCTGCTACTCGCCGCCTTGGTCAACCGTCTGATCTCTTCTTGGCAAAGAGCTACCCACATCTCTTCCCATCTAGGAAGATTAGCTCTGCCCAAAATGCTTTGGACAAATGTCTCCCAATCCTCGGATACTACATTTAGGGCGGTCCTCACCATGAACTCCTGATCTGGCATGGCCCCTCTGGAAGTAAGTTGGTCTTGAATCTCTTGCAACCTGCTGAGATATAGATCTATTTGCTCCCCCTTCTGGATTTGATACGACTGCAGCTGATTCTCCAACAACATCTTCCTCTGCATGGAAGTGCCCTGATACAATATCGTCAAGGTATCCCACATCTCCTTTGTCGTGTTCTTCTCGGCAATATGTGGTACTACATGATCTTTGACCCCATCAAGGATTATGCACTTTGCCTTCGCCATTACATTTTCATACCTTTCATTATCAGCTGGGTCGACTGGGATAGCCATAGTTCTCAATGTGAAGCCCTTGATGCAATGTCTATCCAGAACAAACAGGATTCTGGCCTTCCAGATGACAAAGTTGGAGGCCCTGTCCAACTTGTCCTGATCCCTTAGTCTGTTCATTTCCATCTCCACTCCTTTTCTGGACTCCCTCTGAGTCTCAACTTCCCTCTTGGAAGTTCTCTCCTAGACTCCCTCTAAGTCTCGATTTCCCTGCTGGAAAACTTCTCGCTAACTGTCGATCCACTCCTCTCCAATCCTCTTTTCAGTTGCAACTCGGATCTGGATTTCTTGGCTAGAAATCCGCCAAGGCAACAACTCCCTCTACCTTAGTTCTGTCCCGTTAGGTACTGTTTTGCTTCAACAACAAAAGCACCCCACCAGCTTCCCAATCCACAATCTGCCCACAGCTCCCTAGACCCTAGCAACTGAAGAAATTGAGCCTCTCAGCTCTGCGCAATCCGAGCAAGGCTGAATCGCTCCTCTGGCCATCTGCGTCAAGCCTACTTGGCTGAGTAGGATGAGATGGCTCTTCGTGAGCCTCTCTCTGCCTTTGCGCTGGCCCTCTCTCTGGCTCGGAATACTCCTTTTCTGCTGCCTTTTGCTTAGGAACAACTCTGTCTATCGAGACAACTATTTCTGCTGCAAATTTTCTGATTTCTGCTTGTGCTTTCAGTTCTCTTGTGATCTGCAATGCTCTGATACCATGTTGAAATTTCTAAGTCTGACACGTCAGAAATTCTTATTGCATTATCTGGTTTATTTCACCTACTTGTTTACTCCTTAACAAGTTATTTAACCATATAAATACTGAAAATAAACACAAATGCAGTCTCAACTCATATACAGATCATCAACTGAAATAACAGAGAAACATACAAGCGACACCGTTATTTTTGGACAATCGTCCTCGGAAAAACCCAACTTGGAAAAACCATTGCAACAGTTCTGAGGGTTTTATTATTAAGTAGATTTTGAGTACAACGAGGGTGCCAAATTGGCTCACCCAACAAAGATTTCTACACGGCAGTAATACCTCTTCTCGGAAGCAGATATTCAGCTTCTTAGCACTAGTTTGCCCCACGAAAATCCTTCCGACGCTTCTCCAAGGCTCTGCGTTAGCCCTGCTAGTCCCTGCGTCATCCCTTGGCCTCTCTACGTCAACTCTCTGGCCTTCTGTGTCACCCACGCAGGCCCCTCAGCCTCTGCGTAGTATATGGCTGGCTTTGCGTGGCTCTTGTTGGCTGTGCGTAGCCTCAATTACTGCGCTAGCCCTCTGGCACTATCTCTGCCTTTCTGTTATGTACTCATTGCTCCTTGTTGCAACTCAGATCACTTGTTCGATTTCTCTCAGCAAATTCCGCTCCAGAAAATCGAACTGACTGATCAATCTCGGTGAATATCCAACTGACCCTCAAGCCTCCTCTTATACTTTTCCTGTCGAGTCTTCAACGGCCGAGATTAAGTCTCTAATCAATGGCTAAGATTAGATTTGGTTTGATCCATGTCATTTAGAACATTCTCACCCTAAATACCCATTAATATTTTAATTTTCCTAAGTTTAAACTTAGGAACCCCATTAAAAATATTAATTATTCTAATATCTCTCTAATCGAGTGAAATTTCCCCAAACCATTTCTGGGTCTTGGAGATCTCATGTGCTTTAGCGTCTCCACCAATTTTCATGGCTAGTGCACATCCGATGCTACCCCAAATCAACAATTAATATTGAAGAGGCATGTCTTTGAGGACATGACCCTTCATGAAGGGACACCTGCATAGGTATATAAGCAGGCCCTCATTTGTAACAATCTAATCGTCTCATATCTCATATCTTTTGTACATTTCTTATATAATATATTTGTCCTTTAATGGACATTTACATATACTAGATCTTCTGGGTATTCTACTGTGGATACGAACTTTGTTTGTTAGATTGGTATCAAGAGTGTTTACGAACTTTGTTCATAACATTGGTATTAGATTCACGTTCTCTGATCCAGGCCTTTGGCCATTTAAGTCTTCGTTAACTTCATTGTCGTTGTGATTGAAGCATTTCGCTACATAGCTTTGGAGTTTCTCCATTTTGCTAGTGTTGCATTCAGGCCTTTGGCCATAAAGGAATAATTAATAAAAAAAGAAAAGATAAAAGAAAAAAGGCCTTTGGCCATTACTTAAAATGAGAGAAAAAATTGAAAAAAATAAAGATAATATAATATTAAACACAAATTATAATTAAAAAATAATAAAGCAAAAAAAACCGCTACAACAATCATGCACTGCCTTGACGGGCCGACAGCGGTTGCTAAAACATCACGACTACTGCTACACAAGCTGCTTCTGCCACAACGACTGCCACAATTGGGCTTGTCAGTGCCGCTGCTAACCCAAATCGCCACTGTCCCATCGAGGACTCGTTGTTTGCATTCTCCATCACTAGCAACCGCCACCTCATCGCGCACTCGCTTAATGCATTTTTCCATCACCAACCGCCACAAATTTTCTTCCTAGCCACCACTGACCAATAAACCAACCATCCTTCTACAAGTTACCCAATATGCATGTAGTTCCACGTCACATTTGTTATTATCGTCGCTAAGATTTGAGCCAGGGAAGAATTATTTGCCGTTGCTCGCCTTCTATAATAAATAGGGCTGCAATACCTAAGGGTGATGAAGTGAACAGCTGCAAATTTTCTTCCTAGCCACCACTGACTAACAAACCAACCATCCTTCTACACGGTAGCCAATATGCATGTAGTTCCACGTCATATTTGTTATCATCGTCGCTAAGATTTGAGCCAGGGAAGAATTATCTGCCGTTGCTCGCCTTCTAGAATAAATAGGGCCTCAATACCTAAGGGCGACGAAGAGAAGTAGGCCACATGGTAATTTCGATCAGAGTAGTCGTGCAAAAGCCTAATGCTGTCTTGTTTTTTTGACCCTGTTCGCCTATTCATTGTGGCCACAAGCCGCGCGTTGTCCTTTTTTCCAATCCTTAGTTGCATATTATCCACTAGCGCCTGATTCTAATAAGCACGACTATTCTGTATAGAACTAATAAATTATAGCATACTAGTATCAAAGTTTACAAGGTTTACTTAGAATATTAAGTTACTTTATTAAAAAAAATATTTTAGAAAAAAAATTAAAAAGGGAAGCATTATTAAAATAAATGGTGAAAAAGTAATTGAAATTCCTTTTAAGGAAGAAAATATTATTAAAGATTCATTAATAAAGTTTGAAGGTGTAAGAAAGTTTTGAAGACTTTTAAAAAATATTACTTTTAAAATCCCCAGTTTCATTTCAATAAATGCGAAATGGAGTCTAATAGGAAAATGAACAAAGAAATTATGGATTCCATACATATTTCTACATTTTGGACCAAATACCCGTTTTGTAAAACATATATTGAATATCCATGGATTCATAAAAATTGCAAATTATGTTGTCCAACATGTGGAAAATTATTTGATGCAGAAGGATGTCAAGATAATGAACTGATGCGAATGATAGAACTAGAGGAAAAACTTGCAAAACTAGAACAAAAATTAACCGAAAGGGATGAGGAAATTTTGTGTCTAAGAGACCATGGCCAAAAATTACTTGCAAAGGTCAAGAAGTTGAAAGAAAGAAAGAAAAAATTAAAAGAAAGGGAATGTGTTGAAAAGAAATTCAACGAGAATCTATTAGAGAAGGAAGAAGAAAATTTGTGCTTAAAAGGCGTTAATCAAAGATTATTATTAGAACAAAACATAATTTTAAAAGATAAGGAGGACACTAAGAATAAAGTCAACAATTCAAAAACGAAAAACTTTCACGTCTAAAGAATCATAATCAAAAACTAATTACACAAATAAAGAAGCTTAAGAATGATAAGAAGTCGCTACGAGAAAAATTAGAGCAACTTATTCAAAAAGAAGCATTGAAGTCTTCAGAGGTAACAATTCAGCTTGAAGAAAAAGCAACCAATACCGATGACAAACCAGTAGAAGTGAAAACTCATTCACATGTTACAATTCAAACGATTGAGATTTCAAGTAAAGATCCAACAATTAACGAAGTGACTTCTGTACCTGAAATAAATGAAATACCTTGAGTAAGTGAAGAAATCATCACAAACATGTTTAAGGGAAATCAAATCACAAGAATTCCTTGTTAACATCCAAATCACAAGAGAAGGCATATGTTTCGAAGACTAATAATGTTAGCACAATTCAATCTTGTGATAAAAATTCATTTGAAATATCCAGTAACTACATCATTCCTAAGAAGAATAATTTAGGATGGTCAGATCCATTCTTAGTTCAACAATTTTGTTTATCCCTCCAATGTTCCTATCATCTTGTATCATCAAAGATGACAACTCAAAGAACTCCGAAGTTGCGAATAGATTACACGACGAAGAAAACAAGAAACAAAAGGACACACCTTGTTAGTGATAAGCTTTGAGGACAAAGCTTTTCGAAGAGGAAGACAATGTTATGAATTAAACATATATAAAAATAATACAAATAATATAAATAGTAATAGACATAAATAATGATTAATTAACTAGTAATTAGTGTTGAAAAGACATGTCTTTAAGAACATAACCGTTCATGAAGGGACACCTGCCTAGGTATACAAGCAAGCCCTTATTTGTAACAATCTCATCATCTCATATCGCATATGTTTTGTACATTTCTTATATAATATATTAGTCCTATAATGGATATTTACATATACCGTTTCTTCTGAGTATTCTACTACATACATGAACTTTGTTCGTTACAATCATTAAATATTTTGACATGACTGAGCTAGGCCTCCTCCTACATTACTATCTAGGAGTAGAAGTTTGGAAAACAGCGAGTAACATTTTTGTCTTGCTAAAAGAAAAATGCTAGGATTTTACTTGACAGGTTTAGAAGTGCAAAATCTCATCTACAACTATGGAGATAGGGCTGAAATGCTTTAGCTAAGACTGACTCTAAAGGAGTTAATAAATCAATTTATAGGCAACTAGTGGGGAGCTTGATAAGTTGATATATCTTATTGCCACTAGACTTGATTTATGCCATGAGCTTCTGTAAATTTTTGTAGATGTTCTATGCTAAGAGCAATTTCACTTTTCTCACAGCAATCATACAAGTAGTTAAGCAAAATGCAGATAGAACATATAAGCAGATCTTACAGAAGACAAATCAAAAATAGGAAAAATGTATGTGTTCGTTTCGGCGGTCAACAGGATGCTTCAACCAGCAAAGTCTTCTTTGGTCAGCCAGCCCAGCATGTGTCACAACAACCCTCCAACCAGTAGATGAGTCAACCCAAGTCAATTCTACAAAAGTCAACGTAGGGGCAACAAGCTAAAAGTCAACGCAGCAGCAAAACAGTCAACCCTTTGACCTCGATTTTTGTGACAGGTAGTACGGCCTTCAAAATCGAACCTTCCACAAGTTTTCAGCTTGATTGGACCAAGTGTTGACTAAAGTCAACGCTAGTCAAACTTCTGCGAAACCCTTGCAGTAGAAAATCGTACTACAGCTCAGCCGTATGGTCTGTCCTCTTCGTCCTTCCCACGTGTGGCTGAAATTTGTCCTCCAGGTAGCTCGTACTCTTTAGGATGAGAGAGGAAGATGTGAGTTGATTGTGAGAAATTCTCTCCAACTTTTCCTATATTTATATCCATCAATGAGGGTGTGTGACACATCTGTTGGGCATGTGAGCCTACATGACAAAACTGGCTGACCTTGAACATATAATTTATTAAGAATAATAAATTCAAAATATAAGTTCTGCTCATCGGATTAAGACTATTTTTATATGGATTTTACACCTCTCAGAAAGAGGAATCCAAAAAAAATATTAGCCTCTTAATCTGAGCATCAGAACATGGAGTTTGGACCTAGTTGTCCAAATTTAACACTCCTTCTCAACTAGGGAGAACTCCATCTATT
>APFE030116987.1:0-15179 GCA_000404065.3 Pinus taeda
ATTTTCTTTCAATATATCAAATTGTAATTAATATTACACGTTGCAAATGTTTCCGAAAAGAAAAAAATAAAAATAAAATTAGAAAATGAAAAGAGTGTATGTAAAAATAAAAATAGAATAAAAGAATTAAAAAAAAAGATGAAAAGAACCCCGTGAAAAGAAAAAGAGTGAAAGTTATGCAAATTGAAATGCCACTAGGAGAAAAATAATTTTGTTTTGAAAAATAAGTTAGGAATTGTGTGCACCTTGTTTTAAATGCCATAATCATATATATTTTTTTGAATCATACAATATAATCATTCTCAAACACATTTGAATTTTTGTTGTTAGACTAGACAATAATTTAACCAAATTGTTTAAACTTGGTTAAAATTATGTAGATAGGTGAAATTATTGATCCAATTGTTTAAGCTGGATTAATAATTTAAGTTTGAAGGTTAGAAATTAGATTAGGACAAATCTCTCCTCCAAAGGAAAATAAGAAGGGTCTACACATTTAAATGTACCCCTGGTTTCTAGCCTTTCTTTCCAAAATTAGGATGAAAAACATTAAAACTTTATTATTCATGCTTTAAAGAGATATAAGATTTGTCCTAACTTTTTGCACCTATAAACAAAAGTGAAAAATGACAATATGTTATGTCATCTAGAGGATAAATGGTGGGCCCAATCTAATATGTGTGTCCTTTACGATGGTATTCCATAGTCCTCAATGCTTTTCATTCCTTTGTGCCCTTCGTAACGTTATCGATGGATAGGGGGTCCGAAAAGGTGGTTTCCCTCATCCTGACTGCACCTTATGTGTGACCCTCTCGTTCTTTCGCAACCCCCTCTCAATACTGTATACCACCCTCCAACCCTCTGAAAACTACCTAACCCTCTCCTTCCAACGAACGGTTCCCTGCACCTACACCACTAACCCCTCCATGACATGTGTCTAATAGTTTTCCTTACCCGTTATGGATTTAGTATTCATATAAGTTATGATTAAACCTCCTAACAATCCTGCACCTTTAACGAATTATTACTTAACCATAAAAATCTCGTTATCCATTACTATTACACCCTTTGTTGAATCTAATCCTACACCAATGACGGCAAGGAAAGGTATAACAACTCTCGACATTCAAATGTTCACTTCAATTATAATCATGTTGTTAATGATGAACGTAAAACATGGCATTGAAAAACATATACCTTTTGTGGATTACATAACCATAAATTTTCTAAGCGTTGGAAAAGAATAACAACACCCAAAATGAGGAGGCATGAAAGACCATCTCAACAAAAGGTAAAGAAACATGCTAAGAAGATCTGGAGGAAGAAAATGTATTGCAATCATTGCAACAGAGGTGGTCATCCGAGGGCCACATGTTGGAGTCTCCATCCAAAGCAGCACCTTAAAGACAAAGTTTCGGTGTATGAACGAGGTGAAACAATTGTTCGACAAGCAAAACCACCATAAGGGGATGAGCCATTCATAGGGATAAGTGAAAAATGGTTTCTAGATATCTTAGATTGTCATGGTAGTGATTTTGTAATCATTTGTTGCATTTTAAAATGTAAAAGTGATGATGTGTTTTCCATCACTTGTTAAGCAACAATGATGTCTGGTCTTGTTTTTAGTTGCATGATAAACTATGAAAGTGATGTTCTGTTTCCAGCACTTGTCAAGGAAACAAAAGTGTTTGGCCTTATTTTTGTAAATCATGTGATGAAGTGATGACGTGTTTTCCATCACTTGTTGAAGCAACAATGATATGTACCTTGTTTTCGTAGCTCGGGTATTGTCTCCATTTTGATGTAAACTTGACCACCGAGTATGTGTTATAAAATTGTGGAAAGTATGGGATGCTTGGGTCATTAATTGGTCATGAAACTCAAGCATGTAATTTTCAAAAACAATGTAAGATAGGTTGCACAGATTGCAGGTGTCAGCTCATTGCTTAATGCTCTGAAGAACAAAGGAGAAGGAGATGGAAGCATGACCTTTTTCAGGGTGCTTGTGATGCAAATAAGGTACAAAGAAGTTGCATAATATTTTTCATGTCTTTGGAGGACCAAAAGCTCCTTAGTGGGGAGAATTGATCTAGGTGGCTCTAGGGACACACGCTGGACAAAGAGGGCTTATGGAAGCTCAAACCAAGACCAAAGCGTAGATCTTGTCGTCCTCATCACAACAGTGTGAAAGATTTGTCAATCTGAGCTCGTATGAGGGAAAATGAGCCAGTCATATTTTTGGTCAAAGTTGGGCTATGGGCCAGGTTTATGTGTCCTACAATTTGACCAACCTCGAGGTATGAAACTTGCATACCAATTCTTTCTTACCCTTCACAACAAAGCCTTCATGTTGCTTGATGTATATCTCTTCTTCTAGATCCCCATGAAGAAATATTGTCTTCAAATCCATCTATTCTACCTAAAAATCAAAAGCAAAAACAACATATAAAAGTAATCTAATGGAAGCTAACTTGGAAATAATAGAAAAAATATCACCAAAATCATTTCCTCACACCTGGGAATAACCTTTTTCTAGCAGCCAAGCTTTGTATTTCTCCATCTTTCCTTTTTCCTTAATCTTCTTCTTGAACAACTAGTTACCTCGAATGGGTTTTTGAGCCAGCAACTCCACCAAATCCCAAGCCTCAATTTTGTCCAAAGATTCCACTTCATCAACCATTCCCTCCTTCCAAATTTTTCCATCATCTGAATCTACTACCTCCTTGACAATTCTAGGATCATCATCAGTAATAGATAGAGAAAATGTTGAATAGAAAGTAGATAGACTATAAATTTATGGCTTCCTTCTCTCTCAAACTGATATTCTCAAACATGGGAATCTTCCTCTTCTAATTCTTGTTGTGTTGTAGAGTTTGATTCTTCCTCCTTTAGCTGAAACTCTAGATTTTGAGGTTCCTCTGGTTGGAATTCATGTCTAGCAACATCTTTCAGCTCTCTAAATGCCACATCCTGGTTGTACACAACCTTCCATGTTTCGAGGTTCCAAATTGTATAACCTTTTAAACCATCCTTATACCCAATAAAGATGCACCTTTCAGATTTACTATCCAACTTGGTTATTTTCTGATTTGGAACATGTACATATGCATCATAGCCAGATACCCTGAAATGTTAAATAAAGGGCTCATTACCAGTCCATATGTCATGTCGAGTATTATCCTCCAATGGTGATGAAGGTGATCTATTAACTAGGTAACGTGCAGTCTCTATTATCACTGCCCAAAATTCGTATCCTAACCTGGTGCCATTAAGCATGTTTCTTCTCGTTTCCATCAACTTCCTATTCATTCTTTCTACAACTCCATTTTTCTAAGGTGTTTATGGAGTAGTCTTTCATGATGCTATAGTGCACTTCTTATGGATCTTCAAATTGTTTCTTGGAGAACCCTCCACCATTATCTCTCCTCAACACCTTGATCTTCTTCTCTATTTAATTTTCCACCAAAGCCTTAAATTATTTAAACCTATCAAAAACTTCATATTTGTTCCCGAGGAAATGTATCCATATATTCCTTGATAAGTCATCTATAAATGAGACATAGTAGACATACTTTCGCAGTGATGAAATTGACATATGTCCAAATACATCACTTTGGACAAGCTCTAATATCCCTCTCGCCCTCTTAGAAGCAGAGGGAAAACTCACCGCATTATGCTTCCCATACACACAATGTTCCCGTAAATCAAAATCCAGAGAGAAATTAGACATACCTTCTACCTTACCATTACCATGTAGTATTCAAAGGCCCTTCTCTCCAATACGTCCGAACCTTTGATTACATAACATGGCATTTTCTCGAGAGACCACTAGGGTTTTTTCCCCACATTCATGAACCACATAACTATTACACCCATCAATAATGTTTCTACCAAAATTCTTATACAGAGTTCCAATGCGAACTCCCCACATCAATACCAATGATCCCCGAACCATCTTGTAAGTATATTTCTAGAAAACTATTTTTAAAGCTACATAATGCATCTTCCTTACAAAAATCATATATCTCACCAATGCAGGAATATGAAAAACACTAGGATGTGTTTGAATCCTTCCACCTTGCAACTTCAACTTGAATTTTCTATGTCCAATGATTCTGTCCTTCCTATCAACCCCTAAGAGGACGCCACCACCATCATATTTCTCATACTTGCAGAACCACTCTCTATGGGGAGTGAAGTTAAATGATGCACCAAAGTTAATCAACCATGCCTCATGATCTACATGTGTACCTGCAGAAGAATCCAAGTACACATTTCGATTTTCATCTGTGGTGGTTTTCTCCTCTACAGAAGAAGCATCATCAGATCCCTTTCCTTTGATAGGACCTTTAGATAAATATTCCTTTTTATAGTTTTCTTCCTTTCCACATTTCCAAAATAACTTTACATGCTTACATAGAGAATTAGATATGTGTCTATATTTAGATCTCCCACTTGAGGGCTTATTTTTGTTTATTTTCTAGAACCATCCTTATATAGACAAGGAATGTCCATTTTTTCCCTCCATATTTTTTTGTCTCATCTCCTCCGACAACAAGGATGAGACTATTTTATAAAACTTCAAGGTAGCTATATTGCTACCTAGAACAACAACATGACTATTCCATGAATCTGGTAGAGAACACAACAAACTGATGCACTTATCTTCATCTGAAATTTTTATATCAATAGATAAATGCTAGCTTACCTCGACTTTAAGGTGTTGTGATGTTCTATGATTGAGTCTCTGTCCTTCATCCTTAGGTTATACAACATTTTTTGTAGGAATAATTTGTTTACGAGAGACTTAGATTAGTACAAATTCCCTAACTTGAACAACAAATCCCTTGGTGTTTCTTCCCTAGACACATTAAACAATATTGAATCTAAGATAGATAACAATATTATCCTTTTTTCCTTCCGATCCAACTTCACTCAGTATTCTACTAAAATTTTCGTTGGTTTAGTAATTGGATCTACCATGATCCACTAACCTTTATCCCCTTTCAAATCCTCCATCTTGAGCTTCCACAACTCAAAAACATGATCATTAGATTTCTCGATATCTATCTTTCCACTTCTCAGCATCTTCTTTCAGCGCAACAATTGATCTCACATATCTTCCACTGAACATGTTCTACCATAGCCTCGACCAAAACCCCTCAACAATAAATCCATCCCCTTGAATCTGAAACAACTTTGATACAAAATGTATGTTTTAACCTTGTACAGAAATTACCTACAAACGAATTCTTAAAACAACAAAATTAAACAATGTAGAGAACACAAAATAAATATACAAAGAGATTTTTCGTTGGATATAAAAAATGGGACTATCAAATCGATTTTTCATTATATTCCTTTCAACGTTATAATAAAAATATATACATGTTGAAGAATTCATAAACCCCAATCTATTAACCCTGGATTAGAACATAATTGTAGTTCCATTGACAGGATCTACAAAATACCATGGGAAAAATACCATCATGCCCAAAACCATGTGAAAAAATAGTGCACAAAACCATGGCTAGGTCTACCTAGCATCTTTGGATCCCCCCATCCTTGGGTCTGCATATATATAGGAAACAAATTTCTTTGGGCACTGCTCTGGATCCTGTACAGAGGGGCTATCACCCCCCTCTAAACCCCCCAACAAGGGGGAATTTCACCTCCCATGTGACTCCCCTCTTTTAACCGATGCAATGAACACGGGTCGTTGTTGCTGCCGCAGACCCTGTGTGCATGCGAAAATTCATGGAAAGAATGTAAAAAAAACCTAACACCCTATTTAGATATGAATATATGCTTTGTCTATCCTATGCCACCCTCAGATTCTACATTATAAACTGAATTTTTTGCTTCATTTCCTTGAGTATATCTGACCCAATATGCACTTTTCTGACTAGATCATTCTATATGATAGGAGTATTGCAACTCCTCCCATACACTGCCTCAAATGACTCATCTTTATGGATTCATGGTATCCATTTTTCTGTAAACTCCATAAATGGAAGGTAATACTCCCACTTTTTGGGCTAACACATCACATACATCGTCAACATATCCTCAAGGATCCTATTTTTCCTCTTCTCTTTCCCATTTTTCTGTGGATAGTATGCAATTTTGAATGCTAATGTTCTCGCCAAAAATTTAAATAATTCCTTCCTAAACCATGAAGTGAACTTAGCATATTTATCTAAAATAATTTTCATGGGGATACCATGTAGCCTCATAATCTCCTTTTTGAATATTTGTGCCACTTCATTACCAAAATTAGTGGAATTTTATACCACTAAATGAGCTACCTTCCTCATCTTATCAATCATTACCATGATTGCATCATGTTTCTATAATGAAATCCATAGAAATTACCTCACATTTCCATTCTAGAATTGGAATCGACTATAAAAAACATGCTTGATTCTTACAATAGACTTTTAGTTATTGGAATTATATGAATTTTGAAACATAATCAACCACTTCCTCAAATTTGATAGTAATTGTACCTTTTAATGGCTACAAGGGTCTTTCAATACCCTAGATGGAATTATTAAGGATTAACATGAAACTCATTCATTATTTTCTTTTTAATCCATCACTAGTTGGCACATACATTATGATTTTAAATCTAATTATGCTATCATTAGTGAGGTGATATTCCTAATCCTGGACATCTTGTAACAATTTTTCATTAACTTGCTAATAACTTTCATCTTGTTGTCCAACACTTTTGACCCTTTCTATTATGTTTATTTTATAAGAACATATAGTTGTCAAGTCGTTCAATTGAATTATTCTACATAGAGCATCAACATATGTATTTGTTTTTCCTTTGATGTACTTAATCTCAAAGTAAAGATCACTGAGCATGGTCAACCATTTTGATTTCCTAGTATTCAACTTCAATTGTTCAAAAACATTCGTGAGCCCACTATGGTCTATAATTAGAGTCAATTTCCTACTAAGGAGGTAACCCTTCCAAATTTTCAAAGCATGAATGATGGAACTTAACTCAAGGTCATGAGTTACATAATTCACCTCATGTTCATTTAATTTCCTTGACTCATAAAGTACTACATGTCCTTTCTACATTAGGACTCCACTAAGCCATTTTGTGCAGGCATATCTGAACACCACAAAATCGTTGTCACGATCTGCAATCCTCAACGCTCGTCCGTTGGTGAGGAATTTTTTTAATTTCTCAATTATATTTTCACATTAAGTATTGCACTCAAATCAGTTTCCTTTTCTCTACAAAACTATGATTGGATGGCTTATCTTGGAGAAATTTCAGAAAAATATTTTGTAATATCTTGCCAATCCTATGAATGATCTAATAACATCCACATTCTATGGAGTTGGCCACTCCATTATGGCCCTGATCTTATCCGGATCTAGTGTTATCCCTTCCTTGGAGACAATATGACATAAATAATGTATCTATGTTTCGGAGAAATCAGAGAAGTTGAGCTTTGCAAAAATTTTGTGCTCGATAAAAAAATCTAACATTGCAGCCATATGGTTTTCTTTCATGCTTTCCTTGAGTACACTAGTATGTCATCAACAAACAAAATGACAAACCTATCCAAAAAAGGATGAAGAACATCATTCATTAAGAAAATAAATGTGGTAGGGGCATTACAAATCCCAAAGAGTATGACTACAAGCTCATAGTGTTGATATCTTGACATGAAAGAAGTTTCACGAATGTCTTCCTCCCTAATCCTTAATTGATTTCATCATTACCTTATGTCAATCTTGGAGAAGACTACAAATCTTCTCAATTGATAAAATACATCATCTATCCTTAGCAATGGCTACTTCTTCCTGATGGTCGCCTTATTTAACTATATATGATCAATGCATAATTGAAGGGTTCCATCATTATGTTTTTATAAATAATACATGTTCTCCCCATCAAGACACACTCAGCCTTATGTACCCTTTGCCCAGCATTTGATTTACCTATAATTTCAGCTCGACGAACTCAGGGGTACTCATCACATAGGGTGTCTTGGATTTTGGTGCTGCTCCAAGTACCAATTCAATAGAAGTTTCATGAATGTCTTCCTCCCTAACCCTTACTCGATTAATTGTTACCTTATGTCAATCTTGGAGAAGACTACGAATCCTCTCAATCGATCAAATACGTCATCTATCCTTAGCAATGGCTACTTCTTCCTCATGGTCACCTTATTTAACTATATACGATCAGTGCATAATTGAAGGGTTCCATCATTATTTTTTTATAAATAATACATGTTCTCCACATCAAGACACATTTGGCCTTATGTACCCTTTGCCTAGCATTAGATTTAGCTAGAATTCCAGCTGGACGAAGTCAGGGGTACTCATCATATAGGGTGTCTTGGATTTTGGTGCTACTCCACGTACCAATTCAATAGAGAATTGTATCTCTATGTCAGGAGGTAATCCAAGAACCTCCACTAGAAAGACATCTGTGACTACTACAAAAGAAGGCACCTTCTCAATAGTTCCATCTCATTCTCAATATCATTGCAATTTTTCTCATCATTAGAAATATGTACTACAAACAATGTGCATCCCTTTCTGTTGCTACGCTTGGCTTGCATTGTAGTAATATATCTTAATGATGTAGGCTTGATTTTCCCTGCTTTCTCCCTACTCATTTAATCACTCAGTGTCCTTCTCAAAATAATCCACCTTAGTCTTCCACATGTACAACCATTCCATACCCAATAATATGATATATGAACCTAATGGAAATGCATTCTAGTGTGTTGTTGTGGATATGCCACTAAGTTGAATTGCACATGACCTTACCCAATAAGTGGTTCTCCTTTTTGTTTTGGTTTTTAACAAACCAACCATGGTCCTTCATGCACTTTCCTAGCAATATTTCATTTTTCAACATGTTCTCGGTCTACATAACTATAATTATAACATGGATCAATTAAAATGGAAATAATATGATCATGCATGTTACCTTCCATCTCAACGATCTATTCCTGGTGGTCTTCCTGGTGTTTGTCCACTACTATGTAAATTTTAGGCATAGTCTAGGCTACCTCACCCATTATCAAAGATTCTTGGTTAGTGCATATATTTGGTTCAAATTTTTTGATGTGGAAAAACCACTTTTCTATGGTTTTCACCACATGTCCATCATTTTAGTGGCTCTTGGCCTTCAAACTTGACATCTTTTGGTTCTGAACGTTGCACATTTTTATTAACAATAATGTTAATTTTCTTTTGGAATTAGGTTGTTAGTGTTAGATACTTAACGTCCCTTTTCTCTAAATTTTTCTTAGGTCAATCCTTCTTTTTGCCAATGGCGTTCTTTTCTTGTCGGCTACTCTTAATTTTAGGTTTGATTTTTTTTTTTGCTCATTGCATTATTTTAGTTTCTTGATAGATTTGTTCGGAGTCTAAGCCTTTCACAACTCAATTTTATCACTAAATTCCATATACAACCCACTAATAAACCTTTGAATATTGGATTTCTCATATCTAGTAGTATGGTACATACCTCAATAATTCTAGGAACTTTGTGACATATTCATTATCTCATAGTTTCCCCATCTTGAGTTCATATAACTCTTTCTCTTTTCTACCATAATAATGTTCATATAGGTATTTCTCTCCTAATAGCTTTTCAAATTCGTGCCAAACTAGATCCCTCTCAACAATACCTCTGCCATTGTTCCAATCTTTCCACCATGTTTCTACCTTCCCTTTTAAGCTATAGGTGGAAATTTTAGCTTTCATATTTTCAGAATAGTCATGAATTCTGAAAAACATCTTCATGCCAAGCAACCAACCTTCTTCTTGCTTTGATTTCTTCATATCCCCATCAATTTTGGGTGGATTGTCTTTCCTAAGCATCTCAAGCATGGGATCCTTTTGCTTACTTGCTAAATGATGATGATGATAATGGTGAGAATGATGGTGCTACCTCTTGGAAGAAAAAATAGATGGCCTGTAAGAAGAATGCACATGTGTTATACTCCCTCCTCTCAGGGCACTTGATCAGACATCTCCTCGAATAATACCATTACTCCCCTGTCTATTTCTCCTTCTAGATCTACCACCATTTTCCACAGTAGTGTTATGTTTTAACTCCTCATGGATTTTCCTATATATATGATTGGCCCTCATCTCGACTTGCATATGCCTCTGGAAATACGAGATAAGTTGCACGATAACTGCATTTATCCATAAATAAAATATCTCACTATTCATGTTAACTAAATTATTTCAATGCCACTTAACAAATCATCATAACAACAACTCCAAATATTTGTATCCAAATGTATTGATTGAAAGGGTTTTCCTTATAAAGTTGAATGTGACGAAAATATTGTTGTGACGATGAACCACATTGGATGGCTCAGAACGCATTGATGATGTTTTTTTTATTGAAAAAAATCTTGTATTTCATAATATGGATCAAAGAGGCCTAAATTCAATCGGTTTTTTTTTTTTTATATAATATTTCCTACCTTTAATCCCTTTATGATGTGATTTATTTTTCCTCGTTGACTACAACAATCTCATATAAGGATTGAAGTGTTCCAAATTCCTTTTTATTATTACTACCCTAACCTTTATCTCTAATAGTAGCTTTTCCATTTATAATTATTCCCCATTTCCATTGCTTTCCATTTTGAACCTTCTTTGTTAGCTCAACTTCGTATGTTGGGATGAAGTATTAATTTATACAAATTCTTGATTATTTTGAAGTAGGAGATTTATCAATTATGGAGAATTTATGGTCAGTACAACTTACCTTAACATAGATCAATTCATTTTTATATTTTAATGTCTTTCTTGCCTTCTTTGCTTATATGGGATAAGTTGTTTCAGTTTGTGACATATCTTTTATTTCCTCCTTTACTATTACTAGTTTGTCCTCAAATTTTCACTCTTTTATATAAAAAATTATGAGTTTCAAGGTTCTTTTTTTACACTCATGGTCCATTTTACTGTGCTTATTTATTTACTATATGATAGCTTTGATATCTAATTTATTTTCCATACAAGAATTTCTATTCAATTTTCCCTTTTTATCTTTAATATGTTTTTCTCAAGTTACAATGTTTTTCAATCATTGGTTGTTCCAATCTGTCAATTTCTTGTAATCTAGACTACATTTGTAATACCCCTACCAATTTATGATATAAATATATATACATTGATGTTTGGATAGTAGGCTAGATGTTTATAACGATTACGATGGTGATCCAAATTCATTTCACGGTAGTAGTTTGTGCCTATGTATATATATATATATATATATGATTTTAGAGCTAGATTTCCAAGCACATATATGTCATTTTAAAAAAGTGGTCGAAGGGTCAAGATTTTAAATATTGTACATATTTCAATATTAACGAAACATCGATAGGATGCGGAGACCATTCCACATAAAAGAGTATGGAGGGAACTCCAACTACATGCCAATAGAAAATAGGTGTTGCGTTCGTTGTTTGGGAAAAGGACATGTGGGGACCACATTGCTTCAAGGAGTGCCACATGGCAAGGAAAGGCCAAGCATATTTGGAAGGCACATGTTTCTCTTAGGGAGATAGAGGGAGGCATGATGGATTTTACACATTATAGTATTCCACTCTCGTGTATTTGGTTATGGTCTAGTGAGCTACCGAGCCCTGTGCGTGGGCTTTTGGGCGAGCTTGAATTTTGTCTAAGGCTAGAAAGGTGTTGGGGGAGGAACATGAGTTCCTGCAAGCCTAGGATAATACCATCTTCAGTTTTCCATGAGGGTATTTGAATGGTTGGAACCACTGAGGCATTGGTAGGGTGCACGTAAGAGATGTACCACAGGATAAAGTTCGACGGAGTTTGAGTTTATGGTTGGGGCAATGTTTGATGGATGCATCCATTGTCTAAACGTATGTCTTTCTTATTTGGTTCCTTCACTAGTTCTTATATAGTTGTAACCCTAAGTTGTAGGTGACCCGTACTTGATATTGATGAACCACGTGGTTTATGGTTTGGTGGAACATGGAGATACTATAGGAAATTACTTATTTCATACCTGAAAAGTGTTCAGGTTTATTTTGTGTTTTTTTGTGCAATTTATGAATGTGTGTTGGAAACCCTAGTTTTCTAGATTATATGATGTGTTTTCATTAATAATGCTCCTATTGTTAATATTAATTTTTTATCCAATTATGTATTATGGTGTATAATGGTTTTTATATCTTAAGTTCATATTTCCGCATTTTGAACACACGCCATTCTTGTATTCTTCATTGCATTCCTTGTTTCTACAAGTAGATATTGGAATTATGAGTGGTGTGGTTTGAGTATAATTTCCTAGTAAGGAGCTATGGATGTTATAAGGTGGCTTCAAAGCACATTTTTCAGCAATAGGTCTCATTCGACAAAATATGGGTGAAAAATGAGAAAATTTGAAGATGTCCCCCAACTTTTTGTTATAAGTATAGTGTTGCGATTGATTAAAAATTACCTAAAAAAATAGTATAGAATCTAAGAGGACATTGGAAGGATCAAATTATATGGAAGAATTACTAAATTTGAGTTGTCGAATGCTAAAATTTGTGTGTAGGGAGCCATTCCTGTGTATTAGATTCTATTTGGATTATACATGTGTGTGTGTGTCTGTGAAATGTGAAAATTTTGGAACACTATAAGGCATATTGAAATGGACCTAGGATTTGTTTTATGTTGGGGTTAGAGTCCGCAGTGGATGGGTTCGACATAAGCGTTTTCACTGTGCCAACATGGTTGTGGAGGTGGAACCATAAATTATGTCAGTAGCCAAATATCACATTGAGAAAGTGAGAGCCACAACAGTGAGATGTCAGGCCACGAAGGCTAGCAGATTGGAGCCATTTTACAATCTGATAGGCCATGGCATTGAGGGGACTAAGTTATAGTGACAGGCCACAAGGTTTAGTGTTAAATAATGGAGGGTTTGATATTAATTAACTAAGTGATTACCTTCATAATGGAACCCTGATGGAGATGTGGAACTCAAATCCATATGATCTTGGGAGGCTCGTTAAAGGGTAGACAAGTTTGCATCTAATGATGATAATGGTTGATGGATCAACGAGATCGAGGTTGTCAAATCCCATTAGAGTGTGTGTGTGTGTGTGTGTGTGTGTGTGTGTGTATATACACACACACACACACACATACACACACACATTAATGAATGTGTTTGATGTTGTGAGCGTATAATGAAACTCATGATGGCGTAGTTATAAGTGTGCCATGTGGAAATTGAAAGGCGATAGGCCCACATTTCGGACATGGAACAAACCAATGAATGTCGATAAGGTTCTAGAATACATGAGTTTTTCCTAATCAGTTTGGGTTGGGCATGGAGTTAAGGGGTAAAAAGTTAGTTTCAGAATTTAATTAACTTATATAACTTTGTAACAACTGTCGAGTAAGGAGAGAGAGATGCTTAAATTCACAGGGCCATATCTTTGAGGTCAGGAGTCAAATTTTGTCGTGTGAGTAATCGAAATAAGTGGAATTTCAGGTAGAGCATATCTCACAAGTTAAAAAAGAGATTTGAAGGAAGAAATTTCATAGAAAACATGGAAAAATATATAGGAGTTTAGAAACAAGAATTCATTCTTAATTAGAAAATTTGAAGCGAATAAATTTATGCCAAAGTGTTAGAGGTGCCCTTAATTTTTTCTAGTTTTTGTTTAATTTTCGGAAAATTATTGTCTAAAAAAATACATGTATATCATTGCATAATTAAAAATTAAAAATTAAATATAACAATAAATAAGTGAGGGTTGTTGGTCGTAAGTCAAAATATTATTAAAATTTTCCACAAATACTGACTATTCATAGTTTTCGATATTGTTAAGTGATGTATTCATGTTTCACGGACCCTTAACTATCATGAACCCTAACTGTTCTAAACTCTGACCTCTCTAACCATTTGACTAGTCTAGTCACTTTTTGGTTTTTAAGTGTTTTTTCATTACTTTTTTTTTCCCTTTTAATGAAATATGACTAAATGTTGGGTAAAGAAACATATCTATATTCAACATAATTTTAAAATACAAATAAAAGTTTAACTTATGAATACTTGAGTATTTCCTTGTTTTGCTTCTGGTTTAATGATTGGATTGCATCTAAGTTCTAATCGAAATTAATGAGCTAGTACGCTTAGAATTTTTTATCTATTTCTCTTGAATTTTTATAAGTTCACGAGTGTGTCTTTCGAGAACTTGTTTAATACTTAAATTTGAGTTTTGTATGTCAAAATTCCTAAAGGTTTTTATGTGAAGAACACCTAATTTCCTACAAAAGCACATGTGAAATTTTATTAACTCTACATTATCTTCATTAGTATTGATTTTAATTTTGATTTATAATTTGAAATTATTCCTTTTTTTTAAAATTCATTTTCTTATTGATTTTTTAGGTCTATTACAGATTATTCCAAAATGGTTAGAAAATGAATGACCGAGACCTCTAGACATATAATTCAAGAAATCAAGCTGAAAACGAAATGAGGAGAAGCTCGAGATTTAGAGATACCAATTCAAATATTTCCCTCTTTTCATATTCAACTTATAGGACTCAAGATGCAGGCAAGCATTCATGGGAAGAATTTTTTACTTCCTTTGAAGAAAGAAAATGATTAAAATAAAAAAATTTATATGATGAATCTTCTTTAGATTATGAAGCAATTGGGAAAACTGAGCTGCATAAAATTGAGGCCACACCCAACATTTTTCCTTATTACAAAACGATTAGTTGGATTTTGATGGATGCTCATGCACTAATCTATTCCATTTATGATCATAACCAAAATATGGTTTCCTCCTAGAGGCATAAAATCCTTAGTTTTATATATAAGTTAAGTCCTCCTAAAATCCTTTTGAAAGAAAAAAAATTAGATGAATTCCATGATAATGGCCTAAAAAAAAATAACAAGGATTAAAAATTAGTTATTATAGAGTGGCTTTGTGACCTTGAGAAATTCAAATTGAAAATGGGGAAAGATCAACTAGTATCAATCCTGAAACTCCCTTAAAGATATATAGTCAATATGTTTTCTAGACTATATCAAGAAGTAACAATGTAAACTTTGAAATGGGAACCATAAACTCAAAACGGGAACTCTGGCCCAAAAACCCCAAAAAAACATCAAAAACAGTGCTAAAAACGAAAAG
>APFE030116996.1:0-29906 GCA_000404065.3 Pinus taeda
AAGAGAAGAAAGATGGGGGGGAAAGATATCCTTTTAAAGTCTTGCTCAAAGAAGCCCTCAAGCGATAGAGGAATGTGATGATGCACAACTTTGCCCAGATCCTTCAATGTCTACCCAAGGACAACACATCTCCTTCTAGCAGCTACTCTGGAAGCGCCACACCCTTTAAGGTACAAGTTAACTTTGAAATCCCCATATTTGAGGGTCAGATAGATGCGAACATCATAGGTAATTGGTTAAATCTGCTAGAAGGATATTTTTCTATTCATTATTTTTCTAGCTAGGAAAATATTACTTTTGCACTTCTCAAAGTCGGCCCCCACATCAAGGACTGGTGGGAAACCTACTATGAGAAGAAGGAAAAAAGTACACCCTCACTATTTTTGGGTGCACCAACTTGGGATTCATTTTGGGACACCATCAAGGAGCAATATTATCCTATCGAGAGACATGAGGATAAATACATAAAGTGGACCACGTTGTGGCAGAGAAGGGACCAAGACGTGCTAGAGTTTACCAATGTTTTTCACGCACTTCGCACGAAGTTAGGTATTAAGGATTCTAAGAAACATTTGGTACTCAAGTACTACAGTTTCCTGCACAAGTACATCTAGGATGGGATGGAGTTCCTGGACATCTCCTCGCTCAAAACAATGTATTGATACATTGTCAATATTGAGCAGAATTTTAAATAGAAAAAGTGAGACTTTGGATATGTGAATCACAAACAAGGGAAAGGTGCCCGCAAACCGCAAAGCAAAGGGAAAAGCCAAGGCAGGGCGACCCAAGATAACTCGCCGAAGCCGAAAGCAAAGAACACCACCACAAATACAAAGAAGGACATGAGAAAGTGTTGTGAGTTCCATAAGAGCTCAACTCACAAGACAATTGAGTGTCGGGCCAAGCAGTCACTGGTGGCTGAGTTGAAGGCTTTCGAGTCAGATGCATGTTCCTACTTTGAGTCAGAACCTGACAAGGAGAATGTCAAAGGGAAGTAGATCATTAGCGTGGAGCCCAATGCCACTGTGGCTACCACCAAGATCCAAAAAGATTGATCTTGAAGATCCAGAGGAGGGGGAACACCTATTCCACTCACAAATGTGGGTGAAGGGTTCTCCATTGTAGTTCATTGTCGAAAGCGGAAGCCAAAAGAACCTCATTGCAGTAGAGGTCATGAAGCAGATGGCCTTACTGACTATTACACATCTACATCTGTACATCATCAGGTGGCTTCACCAAGGACGAGATCTTCGTGTCAGCCAATAGTGATGCCTTCCATACAACATCAAGCCCTTCAAGGATGAGGTATTGTGTGATGTTCATCCTCTTGAATTTTTTGATGTATTATTAGGACAATTGTACTTGTGGAAGTGGCATGTTGTATATGAGTCTATACCCCGCTTTATTATTATTTCTTTGGGTGGTAAGTTATACAGGATACTGAAGGCAGGCCCACTTATTGCCATCTCTTTGATCTCTACTAAGAAATGTAGTAAGATCATCTCCAAGAATGGGGAATTTTTTTTCTTTCTAGTTCACTCTCAAAGTAAGGGGAAAATCATTTCCACATCCATGGCCCCCGGGAAGGGTTCCTCCCTGCAGCAAAAGTTGATGGATACGGCCGTGGAAGAATACAAGGACATATTCTCCTCACCCACAGGGCTACCCTTTCACTCTCAAGTCAAGCATTCAATCGATCTATCTCTTAAAGCACCTCTACCCAATGGGTCGATATATAATCGCTCCATTCTGGAAAATGAAGAGATCAAGCGGAAAATCCAGGAGCTGCTACAAAAATGGCACATCCGACTAAGTTCCTCACCTTGTGGGAGCTTGATTGTACTTGTATAGAAGAAGGATGGGACTTGGAGGCTCTGCATTGATTATTGGGAATTAAACAAAATCACTATCAGGAACAGGTATCCAATCCCATGGATTGATGACCTTTTGGACCAACTCAAGGGAGGCAAGTATTTTGGCAAGATCAATCTGAAGTCTTAATATCACCAGGTTCCAATAGAGCCCGTAGATGTATGGAAGACTGCCATCAAATCCAAGGAAGGAATTTTTGAATGGTTGGTCCTGCCCTTCGGGTTGAGAAATTCCCCTGCTACTTTTATGAGGCTAATGGATGACATCTTGCGGCCATTCACCAACTCATTCGTGGTTGTTTATCTGGTCGACATCCTCATCTCCGGCAAGAGTAGGGAAGAAAACTTGCAACACATTCGGTAGGTCCTTCAAACCCTTTGACAGCACAAACTATGTGCCAACTTGGAGAAATGCACCTTTGGCAGGAGCCAGGTCAAATATTTGGGTTACATCACAGATGAGTGTGGCGTGCATGTGAATCCAACTAAGATCCAATTCATTTGGGATTGGCAAGCTCCCGACCACTCTAATGAAGCTTCACAGCTTTTTGGGCCTTGTAATTTTTTATCAGAGGTTCGTGTCAGGATTCTCCCATATCACTTGGCCTTTGAGTCGGATTACTAAGGGC
Organism: Pinus taeda; assembly: GCA_000404065.3. Taxonomy (NCBI): domain Eukaryota; kingdom Viridiplantae; phylum Streptophyta; class Pinopsida; order Pinales; family Pinaceae; genus Pinus; species Pinus taeda. The sequence goes on from APFE030116996.1 coordinate 2,501, forward strand.
GGGACAAAAGATAATTTTTCCTAGTCCAAGTACCAATAGAAGGCATTCGTTGAGTTGAAGCACCGACTCTTCTCTACACCATTACTCTCACTACCATACCTGCAGTAGCCATTTGAAATTGAGACAGACACCTTAGATTATACTATTGGTGCAGTCCTCACCCAACACGAGCATCGAGTGGCATATCATAGTGAGACACTTTCTAATACAATTCAGAGGTACCCCACCTATGATAAAGAGATGTATTCTATCGTGCAGATTTTCCAATAATGGAAGCATTACATGATGGGGAAGGCGATGGTCATCCACACCGATCACCGACCTCTTCAATTTATATATACACAAGGAAAGTTGCAGAATGATCACCATCAGAAGTGGTCTACATATCTGCAACAATTCCACTTGAACATTAAATTAAAAAAGGGAAGCACCAATAATGCTACAGACTGTGTTAGCCGACTCCCAGTTGCAGCACTGACTACTATTCTCAACTCTTGTGGCCATGAAACCTCTGGATCCCTGCAACTATACAAAAACGATCCAGAATTCACCTCCATGTACCTAATGCTAATCGATGGAAAGCAAGTTCTTGATTTACACCTCCATGATGCGTTATTATTCTACCTAGGCCACCTTTGTGTTCCTGCAAGGGAGTGTGCCAAGATTATTTGGGAGGTGCACTATAGTCGGGTCGTAGGACACTTTGGTGTGGAAAAAATTGTGGTTGTACTACAAAAGTACTTTTATTGGCCCAAACTCTTACTGGATGTTGGAAAAGATATCAGATCCTACATTGCCTGTGCCATCACCAAGCCAACCATCACAAAGTAAGGCCTGTACACTCCTCTGCCTACTCCCATCTAGTCGTGGGAGTCCATCTCCAAGGACTATATGTTTGGCCTCCCTTATACCAAGCATGGTAATGACTGTGTATTTGTTATCATGGATAGATTTTCTAAGATGGCTATATTTGTGGCCTGCAAGAAGAGTATCATAGCATAGGAAATTGCCAAACTCTTCGTTGAGAGACTATGGGTACATTTTTGGATCCCACAGACCATTATATCAGATTGGGATAGCAGGTTCCTGAGCACATTCTGGTCAAGCGTCTGGACACTATTGGATACCAAGCTCACCAAGTCGACTTCCTTCCATCCCCAGACTGATGGCCAGATAATGGTCATCAATAGGATGATAGTGCACATACTCTACATGTAAAACTCCAAGAATCCACGAACTTGGGATGAGAGTATTCCCTTTGTGAAGCACATTATAATAGATCTCTCCATAGCTCTACTAGTCACAGTCCCTTTCAAGTGGGTCTAGGATTTCAATCATTGTGTCTGATTGATGTTGCCATGCCTCATGCGACTACATAGACATAATTGACACATGTATTTTTCAAGGCTGATAAAGTGGCCATATTTATTGAACGCATCAAATACATCCTCCAGGAGGTTCACGACATCTTGGATAAGTAAAATTTTGAGTACAAGCAATGACATAATCAACATCGGGTGCCACACAAGTTTCAGGTGGGTGACAAACTTTGGTTCCATTTGCAGAAAGAATGCCTTACCAGAGCCCATTGGAAGCTCAGAACACTCTAATATGGTCCTTACACCATTACCAAGGTTGTGGGAGACAATTATTTTGAGCTCAACTTTCCCCCATTCCTTGACCTGCACCCAGTGTTCAATGTGAACCTCCTTCGACCATACTTCCCAACATTACTGGACACATCAAACATTGCAGAATAACTCACACCAACAGAGTTAAATCGAGACTACATGGAAGAGGCCACAACTGATCGAATTATGGACACACAGGCCAAGAACACTCACCAACAGAAGATTCAACTATATCGGGTTTTCAAAGCTAGCCAACTCTTGCACCAAGGCAAGTGGCTCACTAGGGACCAAGTTTAGCAAAAGTTTCCCCATCTCGTGGAAGCACTCAATGCAATGTGAACCATTGCTTCCTGGGGGGGAGGATTGATCCAAGTGGATTTTGGTGGCCACCTGCCTATTCTAGTTGGATCCCCACCACTGTCTCTTTCAATTTTTCATTTTCTTTAATTGTAGCAAAATTTACTATTCCTGGTAGTTTTTCGGGTCCTAAACTTTCAGAGCCATTTTGAGGCCCTAAACGAAGTTTTTTGGGAAAACTGGGGCCATCACGAGGCTTTTATTGTTGTTAGCCACTCAAAAGTTATATTCCTTGGATAGATCCTTCTAATGAGGTATTCTGTGCATCAAACGAAGATCATATGCCGAAGTTCTGACCACGGGAAGTTGAAGTACGAATTTACCCAAATAGGGCCCATCGTTTTGGGGCTTCATCTCCTAGGGTTAGGTTTTTGGATGTTTAGGGTTTTCCATTGTTTCTCAATAATAAATAGGCCTTCGAGCCTCATTGTAACACAGTTTAGAGGCATGTATCTGCCACATCTCTTCTCAGAGATAAGCTACCATCGTTCGAGCTAGTCTTATTTCCATTCTATTTGTGAGCATATTTCAGTATTTGATATTAATGAAATGAAGTTTTATTTCATCTGCATCCCTGTATTTATTGTTATATCTGTAATTATTTTCGTTCTTGTTTAAGTTTGAATCATATACAAATCTTGATTAGTAGAAAAACATTATTAAAATGTGTAGGGAATTGATTTTCGCCATATTTTTTCTCCTGTTGTAAAGTCAGCTTTTATATTTCTTTTGTCTATTGTTGCTACTTTTATTTTGAGGTAGAACAAATGGATGTGAAGAAAACATACCTACATGGGGATCTGGAAGAAGAGATCTACATGAACCAACTATAAGGATTTGTAGTGAAGGGTAAGAAAGAGTTGGTATGTAGATTGAAAAATTCCTTTTATGGGTTGAAGCAATCACCAAGGATGTGGTATAAAAAAATTTGATACATATATATAGGGACCTAGATTTATAAGGAATAAAGCAGATCATTGTGTGTATTTCAAATTAGTTGGTGATCATCTCATTTATTTGGTATTGTATGTAAATGACAAGTTGTTGATTGTAAATGACAAGAAAATCATCTAGGAAGTGAAAAATAAGTTGTCCTCTAAATTTGACATGAAGGATCTCGGTGATGCAAAATTTATCTTGGGCATGGAAATTAAAAGAGATCAAATGAAGAATAAAATCTAGTTAAATAAGAGAAAGTGTGTCAAGACAATATTGCATAAACTTAATACGAAGAAACGTAAATTGGTGAAGGTCCCTATTCCTCTAGGTGTAAAATTATCCACATATCAGTGCCCCAAGGCATAGGAAGAGAAAGAGGACATGTCATGTGTTCCATATGCTAACGTGGTTGGATGTTTGATGTATGCAATTGTATGTACAAGATCAAACATTGCACATGTAGTGGGAGTGTAGAGCAAGTATATGTCAAAACCAGGGAGGAAGTGTTAGATAAAAATACAGATGATTTTCAAGTATCTACATGGCATTACTGATTATGGATTGTGCTACTAAGGAAGACCAAGATTGGACAAAGTGTTGAACATACATGAATTTTTTGATGTAGACTAGGCTAGAGATTTTAATCATAGAAGATCCACAAGTGGGTATGTGTTTAACATATTTAGAGGAGTTATCAGTTGGATGAGAAAGAGACAATCTGTAGTGACACTTTCAACGACAAAATTTGAATACATGGCAATCACTCATGCAAGTAAAGAATCATTTTTGTTACATAGATTGTGTTTAGTTATGGGGTTGGTACAAAAAGCTATAAGGATGGATTGTGACAACCAAAGTGAAATTTTCTTATCGAAGAATCCTGATTATCATTCAAAGATGAAGCACATTGATGTTTAGTATCACTTTGTGAGGGATATGACCGAAGACAAGAAAATGTTGCTGGAAAAGGTGAGCACTTAGAAGTTATCTTAGTGTAGAGAAACAATGGGCATCACTACCTAGTATTTTTTATTGTGTACTCCCTTGACCCCCTGTATGCAAATAAAACAACAAGTGGGATAATTTTGGTTTTGTTTTATATTATTTGAATACTTATGTGCACCATGAACATTACGAGGGTACACCGGGGGCTTATATCCCCCCTTGGTTGGGGGACAGGAGCCCCCATTCACGGGGTTCGAGGTAGTGCCCTGAAATTATTTTTTTGGTGTTTTTTTGCATATGTTTTTGACATTTTTTGGCTCATGGTTTTGATAAAAAGTGGTTTTGTGGTGCATGGTGGTTTTTCCCGTGGTTTTTTAGTTTTAGTTATGGAACCATGGTTGGATAGGAGGTTCATGTATACCACAGGATATATATATTGCATTATGATATTGTACAAAAATACAATAAGGAAATATTATTGGTTTTCCTGGGTTTGGGTTTCCAGGATAAAATCTTTGTGTAAATTTATGTTTTTTATAACAACCCTGGTTAAAAATCCATGTAATAATGTTAATAAAGGAAAAATAAGACCATGATCACGGGACATGTATTCCAAGCTGAATGTTGGGGAAAAACATAGTGATGGGGATCACTTGTTATTAATAAATGGCTATGGAAATTGGAAAAGGAAATGGAAAATGAGAAGAGGAATTAATTGGCATTTTATTTATGAAAATAATGGAAAATAGGAGAAAAAAGAAGGTGAAAGGTCACAAAATTGCAGGTGAGGAAAATTAAAGGAAAAATAGAGGAAAATGAAGAAAATAAAGGTCTCAATGATAAAAAGGCTTTTGAGGATCAATTCAAAACCTTTTATCATATTTAGCTTGGAGCTCTATTTTATTCTCTCTCTCTCTCATACTCTTGCACACTTGGATTTTTCTTGGAGAACTCTTGGAGGATTGTGGCATACTTTAGATTTGGAGAAATAAGGAAAATGAAACGTAGAAAAGTGTAAGAGGACAGCGGGATCAGTAGCTACAACAGGTTTTCTTTGTAGGTACAAAGTTGCATGCATGATTTCCTTGCTAGTTTTGTAATGCATGACATATGCATGTGGTTTTTTGGTTATGATTTGTCACTGGCATGAAGGATTGCCTATATTGATAGTGGCGTTGCCTAACATTTCCATTTACTGGATAGCCATGGTGTTGTGGGGTTTATATTGAAGAAAGTGTAGCTAGGTTTGGTCTTCATGATGACATGATCTTTGTATTTAATGTAATAAAAGAGAATAAATTATTTTTGTAATCTTGCTACATGGGTTTCATGAGCAAGAAGTGTCATTAGGTGAAAGACTTCTTCTTGATGTCTTAAGAATTTATTTCTATGTCAAAGTATCATGTCATGAGTCCATGTAAATGTGTACAAGTCTTCAACTAGTGTAGCAGCCCTCAAAGACCAAGATCAATGCCTCAATCAAGCCCCCCGAAGTCTGCAAGCGAAGAAATAAGGAGATGATCATGTCGACTACAAAGAAATGAATTAAAATGTTTAAATACATCTCATGTTGGCTTGAAATAATGGACACATCGGTTCATGAGTTAAGGTCAACTTACATATATGGATAACCACTATAAATACCCATGAAGGGTAGATGAAAATGAAATAGAAAATTTTGGATGTCTTTGATGAGCCGCAGTAAAGGGTAAGCCACATTCAATGGAGGAAGGGAGCTACACTAGGAGTTATAGTCATGAAGTAAGGAAGCCAGAGACAGTGAGGTAGTTGCAGTCAAGAGGGAGATGCAGACAAGAGGATCCACAGTCAAGGATAAATAGTCATAGACAAGGGACAAGAAGCCGCAGTTAGATCCACAGTAAGGTAGGGTTCAACTGTCTCCACAGATGGGTATAAGGGGCACCAGAACCCAACCCTATATCTTCTTAGCATACCTATGACTAGAAGGAGAAACCCTAAGATGTGTAAGGTTGTACACTATGATTGCAGCCTCGACATATTTACGTGGATCCATGAAGATATATCTTAATAGCAGAGCTAATACTCTTGGCATACTTGTGGTGTCCTCAATGAATAAGAGTAGATTAGGCAACATGTAATGAAGTAATGATTCTCATGAATAGTCTCGACCTATTGCAGTGCAGTCAAGGTATAAGTATATGTTGAGAAATATCTTAGAACCCCTTACTGTTTCAACTTATTAGATATCACTATGATCATAGATCTCTGTCTCGGCATACTTATTCTCGGTAGGGATCACTATAGTTAGATCTGTATATGAGTGTATCTCAATGATCTCTTACATACACATAGTCTTGCCACATGTCTAGATCTCATTTATGATGAGTGTAATATCACTCTCTGACTTTGATTGAATAAGGTTTATATTAAGTATAACAGTCACTTAGTAAAGTGATGATCTTATGAAGATGCAGTGAAACCAGTGTGATGACATTAGCATGGCAGCAGAGAAGAGGATGCCCTCAGTAAGGACTTGAGATCTCAAGATGCAGTCTCTGTGATGCAGCAACAATCTTAGTGATGCAGTAGTGATCTCAGTGATGCAGATAATGATCTCAACAATGGCACGAAGAGGATTGATGGCTTGGTCTTTGAGAGGCAGATTGTGTCAAAGGTCAAGGTCTTCGTATTCGTCAATGGAATCTCTATAAGAAGAATTTATGCATGGGTTTTCCTCTCCAAGAGGGAGAGATTTTGGCCTTGGAAGAAAGCCAAATCATTTTTTTTCTTGTCTCTTTTGCTTTTGGTAGCAGTTTGATGAAGTAATCAAATACACTAATAATGAATGGAACATCTAAATATGATAAAATGTTTAAACACTTCACAAATTGTTATCATGTAATAAAGAATCAAGCTAATATCTACATGCCCTATATTATTCAACATGGTATTAGAGGAATTGGTTTAGAAATCAAGGAAAGGGGTAGAAAAGAGACATTCAGAGGTTAAGGCATCAATCTAGCTAAAGGATCTACAATCAACAGATGAAACCTAGATTCAAGAAGCAGTCTACATCATCAAATCTACAACAATAAGGGTTGTTGAATAACAACAGTTTTCAGATTTCACAGCTACACCTTCAGCATCTCAATGATAGTTACTATCTCAAACTAAATACCTTTCAAATTAGTTCGAGAGCATATGGATAACACTCAAATTAGATGTTGCGCTATCCAGTTACATCATGGAAAGCAACCTCTAGTTGATGTTGCAAGGATCGGATATTCAGGTCAATAATTTTGAAGGTTTGGAGATAAGCTTCAACAAGGATCCTATCCAAGCATCAATGTATTTACCTTAATCAAGGTGAAGATCTCATATTCATGTGTCAAGTAAGTATCTTTTATTTTATAATCAAGTTTGGTTTAATGACTTCATCAATGCAAGAAGATCTATGGGTTCGATAGTAATCAAAAGGTCATGTAATAGGATTGACAAAAATCCTTATGAAGAAGTGAAGTCAGTACATCAAGGTCTCCTTTGAAGACATGAGAAATCTTAAGGTTCTATAAAATAAGAAAGGAGACATGAGAAGGTTACATGAAATGCTGGAGGATATACTCTCTAAAATGAAGTAGGTGCCAAAGAATGAAGAAATATCTTTGTGATATCTCAGTTATGAGATCTGGGAATAATGATGAAATAAACATCATTGATATTGATATCGATAAGCAAAGTAACAAATGTCCATGGGCAAGGAGGTTACCTCGATCAACAATTTATGGTCTCTATGTCAGATAGAGAAAGACAAGCTGATAGAACTCAAATAAGTGCATATAAATAAAGGAAAGTTGACAAGATAGAATAGTACTATGGAAGAATAGCTCATATCACCGGAAGGGTGGAGGTAGCTGAAGAAAGGGATCAAGTAAAGAGGGAATAATAGATCTCCATTATAAGTGAGATGGTGTCCCTCTCAAAAGGATTCCATCAGAAGTCCTTGCAGATATGACCATGATAAGAAGATGCATCGTGGTAGCATGAACACAAGAGCTCATATGAATCATGAAAGATATAGCTCTTGGGAATCTCATTGTACATTGGAGGAAAAGAAGAATTCATCTAGGGAAAAGGAAACATTTTCTAGATGGGGATATTCTAGATCCTGAAGGATCTCTGATAAAGATCTCAGTGGAGGATCTCCTAGTCTAGGAAGGTAGCAAATGTCTCACCAGGAATTCCAACCTTTGGAACTCATGAGATAATGATTCAATAATATGAAAAATGAAGCAGACCAAGGGATTGAAGATATTTTCAATCAAAGAAGTTGTTGGAAAATACTGGAAGGAAAATAAGATATTGATGATTGTATTTGTATTTGCATTTGATATTGAAATTTCATGACATATGGTTGCAGATAAAATAGATCAAGTATGATCAAAAGGGAATAGATCTCCTCCTCTGAAAGGATGCAAAAAGACATAAGTCAGACTAGATGAAATCAACATAATATGTCCTCATAATATGGTATGAGGTAGTTAGTGACCATTGAAGAACTATGAAAGCTCCTGGGAATGAAAAGAGGATGGAAGAGATCGTGAAGCATGCAACCATGATGAAGGCAATCAACATTCGGAGGATCAGGAAGACTTGACGAAGAAACCTTCCAAAATGATGTGAAGACTTTGATAGAAGTATGAAAAGATTATGAACCTTGAAAAAATATATCATTGGGAGATGTGTCGACCTGTATGCAGGATGAATGATGTCGACAAGAAGATGTCACTGGAAGAAGGCCATCACCAAAAGGTAATATATGATTTTTTTTTGGTGTCTGACCTCTTGGAAAAGTTTGGGTATGTGTGCAGGATTAATGAAATAAGAGTTGTGAAGGATGTCACAACGATGTACCTTGTGATCTAGAGAAATCACTGTTGAAGGAAAGTGAAGACAGATGAGCTTGTGAAGGAAGCCCCAGATATGAAGCCAAGGAGGATACTTTTCGGAAAAGAAAGAATAAATTGACGAAGGAAAGTAATGGATGGCTGACCCTACATGTGAAGAAATTGATGACATCAAATTTTTGAATCATCAATCAACTAAAGACCCTATAAAGCATTGATGATAGAGTCCCTGGGTAAGAGGGAGCTCTCGGAAGTTCCTATGAGAAAAGGAACTCGAGCAAGTTTCTGAGTAAAGAGAAACTTGGAAATCATCCCTAGATAAGAGGGAGAATTAGACATGACATTCTTGTATTCAGTGTGGAAGAAAGAATGGAAGATTGTGTAATCATTTGGCATCCGACACTATTTGAGGATGTGGTAGGGCATCCAAGACAAGAGTGGGCAAGAGGACTGATATTCTTGAGGGCTAGGAACCCAAGATGAGAATAGTCCTAGTAGGGCATACTCGGAGAACACACAGGTGGGTATGACCCTAAGAGAGACAATGATGATGTGTTTCTATCAGTCATTGGTCTTGTCAACATCGTGTGCTCTGATCTAAGTGAGAGATAGAGATGTTACTCAAGGCCTTGGTAAATGGAAACAATGTTGGTTGAAATGATGCTATAATAGATGGATTCCAAATCTGATTCTTCTTATGAGAAATTCTTCAGATTGAGAATGACCAAGTACCATTATGAATACCTCACTAGTTAAGAGGAAGTGTTGAAGAAAGTCTAACTAGGTTCGGTCTTCATGATGACATGACATTTGTATTTTAATGTAATAGAAGAGAATAATTATTTTTGTAATCTTGCTGCATGGGTTTCATGAGCAAGAGTGTCATTAGGTGAAAGACTTTTTCTTGATGTCTTTAGAATTTATTTCTATGTCAAAAAATCATGTCATGAGTCCATGTAAATGTGTACAAGTCTTCAACTAGTATAGCAGCTCTCCAAGACCAAGATCAATGCCTCAAATGAAGCCCTTCAAAGTCTGCAAGCGAAGAAATAAGGAGATGATCATGTCGGCTACAAAGAAATGAACTAAAATGTTTAAATACATCTCATGTTTTCTTGAAATAATGGACACGTCGGTTCATGAGTTAAGGTCATCTTACATATATGGATAACCATTATAAATACCCATGAAGGGTAGATGAAAATGACATAGAAAATTTTGGATGTCTCCGATGAGCTGCAGTAAAGGGTAAGCCACATTCAATGGAGGAAGGGAGCTGCACTAGGAGCTGTAATCATGAAGTAAGGAAGCCAGAGATAGTGAGGTAGCCACAATCAAGAGGGATCCTCAGACAAGAGGAGTTGCAGTCAAGAGGGAGCTGTAGACAAGAGGAGATGTAGTCAAGGATAAATAACCGCAGACAAGGGATAAGAAGCCGCAGTTAGATCCACAGTAAGGTAGGGTTCAACTGTCTCCTTGGATGGGTATAAGGAGAAGCAGAACCCAGTCCTATATCTTCTCGGCATACCTATGACTAGAAGGAGAAACCCTCAGATGTGTAAGGCTGTACACTGTGATTGCGGCCTCAACATCTTTACGTGGATCCATAAATATATATCTCAACAGTAGAGCAGATCAGAGAGCATGTAATCAAGTAATGATTCTCATGAATAGTCTCGGCCTATCGCAGTGCAGTCAAGGTATAAGTATATGTTGAGAAAGATCTCAGAACCCCTTACTATTTCAACTTATTAGATATCACTATGATCATAGATCCTAGCCTTTGCACACTTATTATCGGTAGGGATCACTGTAGTCAAATATATTTATGAGTGTATCTCAATGATCTCTTGCATACACACAGTCTTGGCACATGTATAGATCTCAGTTATGATGAGTGTAATATCACTCTCTGACTTTGATTAAATAAGGTTTATATTAAGTATAATGGTCACTCAGTAAAGTGATGATCTTATGAAGATGCAATCAAAGTAGTGTGATGACATTGGCATGGTAGCAGAGAAGAGGATGCCCTCAGTAAGGACTTAAAATATCAAGATGCAGTGTCTGTGATGCAGCAAAAATCTCAGTGATGCAACAATGATCTTAGTGATGCAGTAATGGTGCCAATAGTGATCTCAGCAGTGACACGAAGAGGATTGATGGCTTGGTCTTGGAGAGGTAGATTGTGTCAAGGATCATGGTCTTGGTATTCGTCAATGGAATCTCTATAAGAAGAATTTACGCATGGGTTTTCCTCTCCAAGAGGGAGAGGTTTTGGCCCTGGCAGAAAGCCAAATCATTTGTGTTCTTATCTCTTTTGTTTTTGGTAGCAGTTTGATGAAGTAATCAAATACACTAATAATGAATGGAACATCTAACTATGATAAATTGTTTAAACACTTCACAAATTATTATCATGTAATGAAGAATCAAGCCAATATCTACAAGTCCTAGATTCTTCAATAGTTTCCCATTTGTTTTCTGATTGGTGCTCATGTTCCTTATGGTTGTGGGTTGAGTTATTAGTTCCTGGAGCCTTCGTTGGACAAATTCTCTAGAAGCCTTGTAATAGCTTGGGTTTTATTACTAAAACTGGAAGCCTTGGTTGGAAAAATGTTATAAATCCCTTAGTGGGTCGAGTTACTAGTCCTAGAGCCTTGATTGGAGAAATACTCTAGAGCCCTATAGAAACTGTGGGTTGAGTTACTAGTCCTGGAGCCGGGTTGGAACAAATGCTCTAGAGCTCTGGGCAACTTGGGTAGAGATCGATCCATGATGTTAGTGATGTCTAACCATGAGGTTGAACCAATGGTTGAGGGTTGAGGTGGTTTGGCCTCTGGAAACCCTAGTTCGATTTTTTTTTGTTTATTCGATAAGATCCCACGTTCATGCTCGGAATATGGCATAGGGGTGATTGGCTAAAAGAGAGATTTGGTAGCCGAATCTATGGTCAGGTGGTACATGGAAGTCCTTGACATGGTTGGATTTTTCATATGTTAATAAGAGTTATTTCCTCTTATATTTCATGAGTAATTGTATTTTTTATTATGTGGCTTTGATGGCTGGTTTCTCATGATGTATATGTTGTTCATTTACTGGTTATATGATGGTCATGAGATGTATAATGGTTATGGCTCTTGATGTCTTTAGATTAATTGAGGAATCATTAATGAATGTATGAGATAATAGATGTTAATGTAGCTACTATGAGAGGGCATTAGACCTTCTTGATGATTCCCAGATAAGTATGAGATCCCTATGTTCAGTTATGTAATTATGACCTATAGATTACATGTTCATGAGGTGTTTGATGAAATGTTTATGATGGCAAGGTCAATTTCTTGTCTAAGTTTTGTATGGAAGGGTTTGTCCTTGTGTAATTCATTGTTCTAGAATGTTTCATTAAGTTTTGGATAGTGGTCTGGTGACTAGCTCTAAAAATGTACCTCAGATCTCGCGGTCACACACATAGAATTGGGTGAAAAATATTGCAATCACTCCTTTGAAGGCTTATGCATATGACTGGAGGGTTACAATCAAATGCCTACAGTGTTGTTCTAGCGTCTGGGAGTCCTGGACACTGAAAAAGAGGCTTAACTTAGGGGTTGGGCACTTGGAAGGGTGTTTTATCCCTTGGGGGTCTTGTAGCACCTGAACAAAGTTAGTAAGGTTTTGGTTTTGTCGACTCCACTTCCTTAAAGTGATCTAGGAGGTTGATTCATATCATAGCAACTCCTCGTCACATGTTTACCCCTATAGATCAGGGAACTTGGGTAAGTGTTGGAGGAGGGTGTTATAGAGTCGTATCAAAGCATGGCTCAACCCTTGGACTCGATGAGCATAATATTTTTATCATGCATGCAAGTAGGTTTTATATGTGCTTGTTATGTATGCATGGTGATATTCATTTTTAGAGTTGTGTTGTGATCTAGAAGTTGATAATTTTGTTGATGGGATGTGTTTTTCATGCATACATGTTGGTGATATATATGTTTTTTATACATGTCAATGTATGTATGTTTGTTATGCATGTATGATTATGGTTATGATTGTTACGCATGAGATTATGGTATGCAACCGGTGTCTTCATGCATGATGTTGGCATATTGATATGGTTATGTATATATACATGTATCATGCTAATATGGATTGATCTTACAGATGAGATAAGCTCCCTTGAACTTCACTAATGTATGTTTGATTTTGTTTATGTTTGGTTTATCTAACATAGTATGTTTGTAGGAGGAGGATCAAGATAACTAACAAAATGGCAGACTACAATTTACGTGATTATCCCTACAGATCATATGAGTAACGTGGTGCTGAGTACTACCCTCACATAGTAGATACATTGGGATGTTTGAAGGAAAAAATAAGGATTCTCAAAGTGGATAATGATAGGATCATTTAGTCATAGGAGAGACTTGTTAGGGCACAAGAGAAATAAGCAGAGGTCAATGCATTGATTCTTTAGAGTCTATCAGATTTGCAGAGGCAGTGACCACTTAGGATCAGTCACGGACATGAGGAAATGACCAATGGGGCATATGGAGGTAGGTCTTGATCATGACACAGGTTGGATAGAGAGGATACAGTTAGAGATGACATATTTTTGGATACACCTGACCAAAGGGGCAATGATCATGAGTTCTATCCGAGTTCTGGTTCAGAGATATAGTATGGTCATCATTGTCACCATTCATATAGGAGGAGTGAGAAGAAATACTTGCTAGAGGAATTCAAGAAAGAAAATCGCCCTACATTTGATGGGGAAATGAAGAAGTCACAAGATGCAAAAGTGTGGTTGCTTGGGATGAATAAGTTCTTCAAATTGCATGACTATTCAGAGAACATGAAAGCTAGGATAACTACCTTCAATATTAAAGATAAATCAGACATTTGGTGGGATGACATGAAGAATTTTAGAGGCATTCAAGAAGAGGAATTAACTTGGAGGGAGTTTGAAATACTTTTCAGGAATAAGAATCTATGTAAGAGATATTATGATGACAGCGAAAAGGAATTCTATAAGTTGAAGATGATATTGATGACATATGAGGAGTACACGACTAAGTTCCTAGAGTTATTAAGGTATGTTCCTTGTATTAAGGAGGAGAAAGTGAAGATTCAAAGATTCATCAGTGGGTTTCTAGTAGTGTTCAAAGACAAGATTGAGTTTGATGAGCCTAGATTATTGGAGGAATCCATTAGAAAGTTGAAAAATTGTTATGAGCAATTGAATCACAAGTTTGAATCTAAACATGACTAGAAATGTGAGGAAGAAAACAAGAAGTGGGTAACAAAGAGAATGTAACACCACAGAAGAAGTTCAATGCTTTTGACAGAGGACATGGATTTCAGTTTGAGAAGAAGAACAAGGGTGATAGCAGGAAGCCTTTACAGTGTTGGACTTGTGGAAAGGATCATCACAACATAGATTGTCCACAACATCAAGGTGGTAGAACACAGATCTACAATGCTCAGGAGGCACAGACAGTTGGGGATGTTGAGCAGGGAATTCCTCGGATCTATGCAATTGGACAATGGGCAGGCAGATCACCAGGCATCCATTATCGATATGGATGGTAGGCTTTGTAATCAAGTTGTTTCTATTTTGATTGACCTTGGATCTAATTATAGTTATGTTAATCTTGATGTGGTGGATAAGTATGGTTTGAATTAAGAAGTGCATGCAGAGTCTTGGTTAGTGTAGTTGGCTACAGGTACTAAGAAAAGGGTTCATCATTGGGTAAGATATTGTGCATTTGAGTTGAATGGTATGCCTACATTAGTACATCTAAATGTGCTTCCGTTGGGATCCTAAAATATGTTGTTGGTTATTGATTGGTTGTACCTTCATAGGACTAAGGTGGAATTTTATGAAAATTTTATTGAATGCTTGGATGACAACAGATAAAAAATAATATTACAGCGTAAAAAGAATGAAACATTAGTTAGAATGGTTACAACTATGCAAGAAAAGAATAGCCATAGGAAAGGGTGTGTCTTGTTTGCAGTGCATATTTCCAGTGAAAAAGGTAAGGATGTTGAGGATGCAGAGATATTCAAGAGGCATCCAATTTTACAACAGTTTCAGGATGTGTTCCCAACAAAGATTCTAGGATTATCACCTCATAGGGAAGTGGACTTTTCTATTGAGTTGGTACTAGGACAAGCATTTGCATCAAAGGCACCTTATAGAATGAGCACTCTAGAGTTATTAGAACTGAAGTTACAGTTGAAGGAAATTTTGGAAAATGGATACATTAGGCCAAGTGTGTTTCCTTGGGGTGCACCAGTATTGTTCTTGAAGAAGAAGGATGGGACTCTGAGGTTATGTATTAATTATAGGAAGTTGAACAAGGCAACATTTAAGAACATGTATCCATTGCCAAGGATTGATGATTTGTTTGACCAGTTGAAGGGAGAAACGATGTTCTCAAAGATTGATTTTGGATCATAATACCATCAGGTATGCATTAAACAAGAGGATACGTACAAGACTTCTTTCTGGACCAGATATGGGCATTATGAGTTTGTTGTAGTTCCTTTTGGTTTGACTAATGCTCCAAATACTTTTATGTGCTTGATGAATAATGTGTTGCCTCCTTATCTGGACAAGTTTTTTATTGTATTCATTGATGATATATTGATATATTCTAAAAATGAGTAAGAACATGTTGAACACTTAGCAAAAGTATTGAGATTACTAAGAGAGAATCAGTTGTATGCCAAGCTTAGAAAATGTAGCTTCTTTCAAACAGAGGTACATTATTTGGGACATGTTGTCTCAAGGAAGGCATAACGGCAGATCTAGAAAAGATAAGAGCTATCATGGAATGGGAAGGTCCTAGAAATGTGGATGAGGTTAGATCATTCATGGGATTAGTTAGTTATTGTTGGGTGCAAGAATTTCACTTAATAAAACTCCTCAACACTTAATTTTCAACCCGAGGGTTTCATAAAATTAGAGACGAATAATAGGAAATGCCAGAAGTGGTATGAAATTTTCCTATTCTTAATCCTACTTCTTAAAGGAAATGTTACAAAATCATACAAAAAACAATTTTAAAGGCAATTGACACCAAAACAACTCTGGTGCAGGAATGTAAAAGAATAATTTGCAAGGAAATCAAGTAAAGGAACTTTCACACAACTGAAAGCAATCTTAAATGTTGAAATGAAATACTATGGTTATCTCTAGTATAGATGGCTCATAGCTTGACAAGTGGGCCCTTGCAGAGATCTATTTCCCAATTGATTTTCCTTCTATGCAAACAACCTATTCTTGTACTATTGCAATCTGCTTGGACTAGTGCAAGTACAATACTTTTGTGCAAAAGTATATTTTACTTTCCTTATTGAACATTTATGTTTTTGTGGAGGTGCTCTAAGCCTTAGGGCTTAGAGAACTCTCTTCATGTGACAAAAGACCAGCTCTTGCACTGAGTCAGAGCTTCCTTCACCAAAGTTTCCAATTTACTTTCGAAAGAATTAAAAGACGTGTTGAGAATAATTACAATTGCGAACTAAATTTTGAGATAAATTGTCTATGGAAAAGAAATGCTTCAATTAACTAAACCTTGTCATGAAAGTCAATTTCATAAAGCGAAAACAATTTGGAATAATCAAAGCAACATTCAAAGTAATTTGCATGCATCAACTAGTTTCGGCAACCCACTTGTAATGTTTTTGTTCTTTTTCTTAAGTCATAAAATGCAAGTGTAAAGTGTTTGTAATAACGTCCTTTCTTAATTCATATAAGAAATATACTCTTAATGTTAAGAACGATTACTGGATTTAACAATACTTTTTCTTGTAGGAATAACTGAAATGATAAGGAGAAATGTAACATTTGCTGTGAAGTAAATGTATAAACCGGAGTGTAGGAAACTACATGCACTAGTACAAGAAGAATCTTCCTGCACGACTCGAGTGGAAGGAAACCAAGACAAGAATTGCAGGAAAGGAATTACAGGAAAGAAATAATCTCAATCGACTTCCAACCTACGGATCTGTTCACACTTAAATACGAAATAAATTTATCTCAGAACTTATGAAATAAATATAAGAACCATTCAAACCACGCAACTACAAATAAATTTTTACGCAAACATTTTAAATGGCAAAAGCACAAGGGTAAATGAGCTAGGTTGGCCCTAGCCAAACAGCTCATTTTCCATTTAGGAAACGACACGAATTAGCACTCAAGTACACATAAAATGTAAGTTAGACACAACATGGAGATAACATGGCGAGTTCCTTGTATTAATTTGATCAACAAATATACATGAGGGCGCAATTCCAGCCCAGAGCTGAGGGCAATACAAAATTACACAGTGAATGAAATTACAACTTAGATCGCTCCTTTGGTTATTCCTACAGTCTACATTTTATACAGTCTTTCGGCCTTGGCCCAATTCTTCTAATTGCAATATTTCCTTATTCAATCCTTTCGGCTGAACAGACTAACCAATATTACAAAACTAGCTAATAGTTATAATGGAACATGAAATTCACTAGCCGTAGACCATCCTTGGCATGTATCCCTGATTATACGTCACCAATATCCAACCTCAGTTAGTCCGCAACCAAACTAGGAGTCGTGGATCAAAACGCCTGCGTGGAAGGATTCGAACTGTTACGGAGAACTCGGAGCAACATTGTTGGCGGTGCAAGAATCTACCTGCATTGATCATGCTAACTCATAATTAAAACTTAGTTCTTCAATTACTTTTAGGAAATTAAACATCATTTACAAGAGATACTAACAAGCATGAAATATATGTAAAATAATTGATAAAGAACTTAATAAATCTTAATTATGAAATACGAAGCATATGTAGAAATAGATGATTATCTTGGACTAGTGCAGGAATGAGAGGTTTAAGTAGAGATAAAATAGAGGTTAAAGTTTATGGAAATGGGGTAAAAATAAAGAAATTTGGGACACCAACATCCTCCCATCCCTAAGCTATTGTATGTCCTCACACAACATTTTACCTTCTGCAAAAAAATCTTCAAAAACAGATGGCCAGTTCTCAATCCTGTACTTCAATACTTATTCATGCTTTCACTGCCTTTGGCTTTTTACCTCGGGCTCTTTTCAGCTAATTAGTCACCTTCTTGAGGCATTTGTAGCATTTGGAAGCTCGATACTTCCATACTTTTACTTGTTGTTTTTACTTCTTGACCTCTGCGAGCAGCTCTACCTCGCTTTTCTTTTGTCAATTTTGCTCCTTCACGAGCTGGTCCAGTGCCTCCAGGTCATGAAATTGCTGCTCCAATTCTACTATTTAGTTATTGAGGTAGAGAGTCGAGGGTTCCATGCTCAGGTATTCTAGTGTGAATACCTTGTTTGTAATGGACTCAAAACAAGTCTCGTCATTGTCAAGATCAAGGTTGTCAAACATTTTCATTATGACATCGTCAAAAGTTTCTGTGCCCGGGGTTTCCTTATCACTGAGGGTTTTGGTGCCCTCCATAGCCTTCGTGCCAAGGGTTTCAGTACCTTGCACTCTCAACTCCATAGGGTTTTTAAGCCCTGTTCTTCCAATTCTTTAGGGGATTCAGTACCCTGTTCATTTAAAACAGTAGGGGTTTTAGTACCTTGTTCCTCAAAAAAGTAGGGGCTTCTTACCCTATTCCTCAAAGACATTAAGGGCTTTGATGGTGTGTTCATCGAAATTATCGAAGGTCTCCATGTGCTGTGCCTCATCATCCTCATGACCCTCTGCTTGAAATTCACCTGCACTCGTTGTCGTCTTCCTCTTTCTTAATTTGCGAACAAAGGTAGACAACAATATGTCATCTTCCATGTTCTCCTTGTTTACCACAGTGTGGGCCGCTGCATTTGCAAGCACTGAAAGATTATGATATTTAGGTGAAACTTGGGGTGATTTGTCAATCACAATCATTGAGCTTGATTGATTCGTCCCTGGAGAGACATTCTTCTTCCTCGTTGAGGTTATGATTTTTCTTTTCTTTTCCGAGGGTGGAGTTTTTTCGACAGACCTCTTTTCTGCTTGCATCAACATGATTTTACCTTTTTTCTTGGCAAGGGATGATGTCTCTACCTTCCTTTTCTTGCTTGTACTCTTGCTAGTAGACTTCCCTACACTCCTCACTTGAAACTCCTTCAGGAATGCCTCCTAGGTCACTCCCTTTTCTTCCAGCACTTTCTTGAGGAGGATTGTGATAAGCCCATGATGATATAGCTTATTTGCAACTTGGCTTGCACTCCCAATCTGCACACCCTTTGCCATTTTCTCGAGACTTCTGAGCAGGTAGTAAGGGAAATTAACAAGTTTTCCCGACTCAAAGTGCAACAATAGTCGAAGGTGATACATGAACACTAATGTATAAAGTCCCTCACAGGTCACAAATTTCTGCAATATGAATAGGAGGTCTCGCCATTTCCCGATCATGGCACTCTGTAGAAGTCCCTTCTTCCCATCAACCTTAAGCTTTCTGTCAACTGCAAACCGATGCCATCGTTTCTTCCCGAGCAGCTCCTTTTTGAACCACTGCTCCCCTGTAGTTGGAAAGCCTATAGCTTGCACAATGGACTCCTTTGTGACTTTGAATTCTAATGAGCCGACCTTGACTTGGTCTCCTTCAAACATATTCATGAATCCAGTACCACAACCATGTCGAAACTGTTGAACTTCTATAAAAATGGAAGGAACCCAGATTCTTGCAATAATGCAAGACTGTTCCAGTATTCCATGGTCTTCTCAATCTCCTTCAAGGACAATGGTTCATTCCTTATGGGTGCCATGTTCGAATTATACTTCACAATTCTCAGTCACAACCTCAAAAGGATTTCGGTGAGTGATATTAACAATTGCTGAGAGCTTTATGCCAGAGGTTCATCCTTCCTCCATATTTTTAGTCCCACCCAACCAATTATGATGAAAACAACTCCTCAGATTAGATGAAAATACATATCAGCCTGCTACGGGTGAGCAATAATGATTGGATGTGGCGAAGTCTTATGCGGTAGTGGTGCAACGATCATAATGATGGGGTTACGAGGTAAGATAATAATGAACAAGTAATGCAATATTGTTTCAAGGGAGGTGAATACATATTATTAGACAATCAATACTATCCCATAGTCTACCTCATAATTTAATCAAGACATATTTTAGTACTCATTAAAAAAATTAGATTTCAGAACCTAATATATCTTGCACTTCAAAATTTTTCCTAAGTTAGTAAATGATAAAATAGAGTATTAATTAAAAAAATATATAATGTTATGATCTATCAATACTCATGTGTAGCGTAATAAAGTTCCATAGACATCCTTAATAAGACACTCTTGGACTGTGTGAAAT
Organism: Pinus taeda; assembly: GCA_000404065.3. Lineage (NCBI taxonomy): Eukaryota > Viridiplantae > Streptophyta > Pinopsida > Pinales > Pinaceae > Pinus > Pinus taeda. The sequence continues at coordinate 22,604 of APFE030116996.1, forward strand.
TTATTTTACACTTGCTTCCACAGTCGGTCGCGTTCTTGCACTGATCCTGCTTGCACTGCGCATCTTGCACTGGGGATTTTACCAAAGAAAAAATTATAATAGAACACAATTCTGTAGCTGGAATTTAAAAAAAAATTCCTCAATATACAAGAAAAGTTTTATTTGCCATCCTTTGGTGTTTCATGAGCATTCCTTCTGGATTGACTGCATCAAATTCTGCAATCAATTTATGAGGGAATAAAGAAGTGGGAAAAGGGTAATTTTCAAAATGGGAAGGAACATTACAGTGCGGATTCTAGGAATAATATCACCAAGGGGGATAAATGAAATGGGATGAAGCCCCAAGGGTTAACTTAACTGGTCAAATCAGTGCCTTGCCAATTGGGAGGCCACAAGGTCCATTCTCCCCAAAGCCCTTGGGGTTAGGACTAGTTATTGGCTGAGGGGCTTGATTCCCTTCGGGGTTGATCGACCCAGATTTTTCTATGGACGTAGAAACTACCCAATGACCAGGGTCTCCGTGAACCACAGCTAAAAAAAAAAATGAAACGGGATGTGGAAAAAAATTAGGGGAAAGGAGGGATTTTACAAAATCGGGTAGTGTAGTTTTCTTAGAAGAAAGAGGAAGGTAATTCATTGGGGATTTTAGAAAAGAAAATAATGGGAATTTTCGAAACGGGAAATAGAAGAAAGGAAAATTTTTTGTTTTTTTTGTTTTTGTTTTTTTTGCCTTGAAAATCTGCCTGCACTGGTGTTGGAAAAAGTAATTGCAACGGAACTAAGCATTTTCTTGGATAAAAAATTTCCATGCTAGTTACCCCAAACTTGGGTAAGGGCTCGGTTTCTTGAACTTGCTTCTTCTTGGTGGCAGCCATCATATCTAAAAATCAAGTAACATTCCATTTTTATTAAGATTTCGATCTTCCTGCCAGCATGCTAGTTTTCAGGTTGATCCTTCTGTAATCATGTTAGTTAACTGATTTTCATAATTATAGGAAAAACAACTGTTCCTTTTTTTGTTAGTTTTTATTTTTTATTTTTATTTTTAATAAGGACAAGAAGGAATCAAATCTTCAACAGGTTGGTGTTACCACTTACCAACTCCTTTTCAAATTGTTGTTGGACTTGTTGCATAAAATATCCTTTAGTAAGGGGCTAAAAATATACCTTCAACTTATGCCCATTTACCAGGAACACGAAATTTCGTCCATCAATAGTTTTAATTTCTACTGCTCCATTTTCAATCACTTTGACCACCTCATAGGGTCCCATCCAGCGTGTGTGGAATTTTCCTTTAAAATATTTGAATCTAGAATCGTAAAGGAGTACCCAATCACATGGTTGGAATTACTTTTTTTGAATGGTCATGTGATGCCACTTCTTGCACTGCTAATGAACCAAGATGTTCTGTTGAACAACATCCTGTCAGAATTCATTTAACTCATTAAATTGTGGAGGATGTTGTTGCTGTGCTTCAGAGAGATCTAGCCCCAATTGGACTACAGTCCTGAAAGTCTTAATGTGGAATTCTATCAGCAAAAGGGCTTGTTTTCCATGCACCGGCTCATATGGTGTGCCTTGTGTTGTTTCTCCAAGTGGTTTGGTATGCCCAGAATGCTTTCGGAAATTTGTCAGCTCAATCCTTTCTGTGAATATTTGCCATTTTTGTGAGGATGGACTTAATCACCTTATTTGTGGACTCCACTTAAACATTTTCTTGTGGCTGATACGATGTAGATTTCTTGTGTTGTATATTGCACTGCTCCATCACACCCTGTACCAAATTAGAAATAAACGGTGGTCCATTGTCAGAAACAATTTCTCTAGGCACACCAAATCTAGTAAAGATTTAAGTAAAAAGAAAATCAACAACAACTCTTTCAGTAGCAAAAGAAACATCTTTAGCTTCTATCCATTTTGTAATGAAATCTGTACAAACCAAAATATGCTTTTTATTTAATGATGTTGGATTTATTGGTCCTATGAAATCAATGGCCCATTTTTCAAAAGGCTCAATCATAACCTAAGGACATAAAGGCATTTCATTGGTTTTATTAGGCTGGCCAACTCCCTGACAGCTATCACACCGCTTGACATATTGCTTGGCATCCTTAAACAAGGAAGGCCAAAAATAGCCAGCTCGTAACACTTTGTATGCAGTCTGGTTATCGGCGAAGTGACCTTTTCAAGGTTCGTCATGGGAAGATTTTAAAATATCAAACACTTCTTCCTCTCTTACACATCTATGGATGCTGAGATCTTCTCCGGTGTAAAAGAGGTCTCCTTGAATCTAGGAATCTACAACACTTTTATGTATGATATTCCGCTTTTCACGAGCGGATAAGTGAGGTGGTCATTTTCTAGTGACTAAATAGTTAGCTATGTTAGAAAACCATGGGGATTTTGTTGACACAATAAAAAGATGTTTGTCAGGAAAATCATCATCAACATGAATTGCTTCACCAGGATTGTTTAATCTTGAAAGATAATATGCTACTACATTCAATTTTCCTGGTCTATCAACAATGGTAATATTAAATTCATGTAACAATAGTAACCACCTAGTCACCCTACCACTAGTTAATGGTTTAGTCATCAAATATCTTATTGCGGAATGGTTAGTATGTATAAAGACTTCATATCCTGTAATATAATGTCTAAATTTATTAATTAAAAAAATTATAGCTAAAAACTCTTTCTTAGTAACCGTATAATTTAGTTCAGCGGGTGACAAGTTTTTACTAATGAAATAAATAGCATAAGATTGTTTGTCTTATTCTTGTCCTAAAGCTATGCCAATAGCAGTATCTCAGGCATCAGGGGAAATATGAAATGGTAGGGACTAGTTTTGTCCTCTCAAAACTAGTGCTTGGACTAGTTTTTCCTTCAATGTCTCAAAGGACTATTGGCAATCTGTGGACCAAGGAAACTCACTATCCTTATCCAAATGTCAGAAAAGGGGGGTAGCTATCCTTGAGAAATTATCAATGAATCTCCTATAGTAGCCCGCATGTCCTAGAAAACCTCTCACTTCCCTTTGAGTTTTGGGTATAGGGAGACTCAAAATAGTTTCTATTTTTGCAGGGTCAACCTGGATACCTTTGTCTGAAATAAGATGGCTAAGAACCACCACCCCGTGCCTTGCACATTAATATGAATTTTTTGTCACTCAAGGCAAGATGAGCTTCTTGGCAGCGAAGAAGAACTTTTTCTAGATTCTTGAGAGCTTCCTAAAATGAATCACCAAACACATAAAAGTCATCCATATAGATTTCTATACACTCAAGGTCAGCAAAAATAGGCAAGAATGCCCTTTGAAAGGTAGCTGGGGCATTACATAGCCCAAAAGGAAGCACTTGTTAAGAAAATGTACCCCATGGACATGTAAAAGTGGTTTTGTCTTGATCCTCAGGTGCAATATTTATCTGGTTATACCCGCTAAAGCTGTCTAGAAGAGAAAAGTACTTCTTACCAGCAAGGTTATCGAGTACCTAATCGATGAAAGGAAGGGAGAAGTAATCTTTGAGAGTGGCTTTTTTCAGTTCTCTGTAGTCAATACAAATGCGCCATCTCCCATCTTTTTTCAAGACTAATACAAATGGAGAGACCCACTGGCTGTCAGAAATAGGATAGATAAAATCAAGATCTGAGAGTTTTTGGAATTCTTCCTTAACAACATCTCTTAGAGCTGGGTTCATTCACCTTTGGGGTTATCGGATAGGTCAGGATCCATCCTAAATATAGATATGGTGTGTACAAGTTTTAGGAGGGATGCCTTTCATATCTTCATAGCCCCATGCAAAGGCATCAAGATGGTTTCGCAACAAATTCACAAGCTGCTCTTGTAGGGAAGGATCCAAGTCTGGACTGATATGCAAGGATTTACCTGGACTAATGTCAATAAGAGTGGTATCAGGCTCAATATTACGAAAAGGTGTCACTAGAGATGGTGGCGAGGGAGGTAGAGAGTCATATCTTTCTTGAAAATCTAAACTAAAAATCTGACTCAATGACTCAAAATTAGGCATGGTGTTTAGATTATTCAGGAAGTCTTGAATCTCACCCTCCTACGAGAACTCAACATTCTGATGTATTAAGGAAATAGGGTGAGCCTCCTCATCACTACTATAGTCTAACCATAAAGTGTCTCAGAGCTCTTGAATGGGTCTAGTGGGTGGATACAAGGTGGCCTTCTTCCTCGAAACTCCATGGGAAATGTACATGTCACCAGAACGACATCCGATATAAGCATCGGCCATGGCAAGCCATGGTCATCCCAAGATCAAGGGATGTCTTCCCATAGGATTATTTAGCTGAAGCACATTGAAATCTATGGGATATTCCCAAGAGTCTAGCGAAATGACCACATCATCCAACACCCCTTCCAGCTTGATTTTAGATCTATCTGCTAGTTTGAGCACAATGGGAGTAGGAAGAATATGGACCAATCCAAGTTGATCCATGGTTTTCTTGGTAATAACGTTAATATATGCCCCCAGGTTTATAAGTACATTGGAGACGATGACATCACCTATCTGGACATAGACAACAGGGTTTCCGGGGTCGGTATATTTCTCCATGTGCATATACCCCGTCATTAACTCTGCTGCTCTACCAACAAATTGAATGGTGTGAGGTTCTAATCTTCTCCTTCCTGGCTTCTTGAGATAGAGTTCCCTAATTATTTTTGTGTAGATGGGGATCTCTTTAATAGCTTGGAGCAAAGGTGCCCTTATGAAAAGTTTCCTAAGCTCAGAAGCCAGGCTAGACTCAGGAATGGGGTCTTTCCTCTCCACAACTAACCTCAATGGATAGGGAGGTCATTTGGAAGAAGATGACAAGGGCTCAGAAGGTACGGGGATAGGCTAAATGGTGTCATATTTTTTAGAATAGTCATGAGTTTCCTCCTCTCCTTTCTCATTGATAATCACCGTAGGTTGCTTTTGATTGTCTAAGGTTAGTATCTTCCCTGATCTCAATTGGAGGTCATTGACTCCAACTGGAATAGACTTATATATGGATGAAGAAAGCAGGTTCATAGAATGGATCATTTGTATGTCTTTGTTACTGGGGTTGGGTAAAGGTTGAGCAGGTAGCCGAGAAGGTCGAAACAGTGGAGGTAACGGTAATGGTGGCATTGGCTAACTCAAGTGAGGTAATGATGGTTGTGGAATTGGGTAAGGTGCATAAGTAGGAGGATATGACAACATAGGTGCATGATAGGAATGATGTGAATGGTGTGAATGGTTTAGCCCTCTCCATACTTGTTTCCAAGATTAGGAGGGTTGTCCATATTGATATTGACTCCCATGCTGTCAATGTTGAGAGTGACTAGTGTTAGGATAGGAATATAAATGTGCATTATAACCAAAAAAATGCGGTGGAGGTTCAGGAGCCATACCTACACTTACCTGAGGCCAGTTTCTTCATGCTCCCAGAGCATCCAGTGATCCGGTTTCAGGTTGTCCTCCCTCAAGTACAACTTTCAGCCAGGTATGGAGGGACATTTTTTTGTGTCATGGTTCTTTGCACAAATTGCACATTTATTAGTTTCTTTAATATCAAGAGGACATTCTCTTAAAATATGCTTTCTTCTACATTTTGGACAAAAAATAGACAATGACTCTTATTCCTCTACAAGTTTTTGTTGAAACTTCAAAGAGTCTATTTGTTTACTAATAATATTCATTATTTCAATTTTCATATTGTCCATTTTATTTTCTAATCCAATAATCATAGCATCAGTAGATTCGGTTTTCTTGTTTCTATTCTGAATTCCTTTACTAGATCTATATTGGTTCTTTGAGAATTTCCAGCACAAGTCACAAATTTGATCAAAAGATTTTTGAGCAATGTTGAAATGTGGCAACAAGAATATTCCAATTTAATTTGTCCTTGAATTAAATTGTGAATTAAAATCGAATTTAGTCTTAACAGCTTCTTGGAAATAATTAATTAAGTTATTTTGACTTAATTAGTTGGAGAAATTCAAGTTAGAAGTCTTTCTCAAGTCATGCAAGAGTTATCCCTTAAATTAAGGAGATATGCCTTAAATTAAAGAGATAAGATTTAGTTATATTTGAGTTGTAATTAGTTAACTTAGTTTACTGAGTTAAGTCCAGTTAAATTAGTTGCAAACTATTTGAGGAACTAATAGAGAGTTAACAGTCAGTTGATGCATGCATGCACTCAACTAGTGTACCCCAGTTAACTGAAGATTCTCTCATCATAAACTCATGCACGTCTATTCTGAGAAAGACCTAGTTGAGATTAAAGACAAAGAAAGTGTACTATCAGTTACATGTGTTTTCCTATAAAGAAAACTCATGCATGTAGAAGAAATCATTCCTTGAGGATTGTGTAGTTTTGACAGTGTATGTAATCAGAGTGTTCCACTTGGTGAGGTGAGAATCATCCCAAAGGAACAACGCAAGGAAATAGGAGCTTGGAGGGCAGAGAGGAAGTATTGTGACAAGCTAGGATTGTCTATGAGCATCTGTGAGGATTGTACCCAGAGCTGGCTAGCTGTGAGAGCTAAGGCTTTGTATAATCTCTATGTATTTCCACCTTGTATGATAATACAGATAGTGGGGTTTTTAGCTGAGGCTTTCCCCAAAGTATTTTCATGTGTATTGTGCATTGATTATTCTTCTTCTGGTTATATGTGTTAAAATCAATCTTTAAGCTTCCGCAAATTGATAGTAGAAGTAGGTTATAGTATTTTACTCTGGTTATATTGCATTATCGAGTTAACGTGCATACGAATTCTAAAACACATAAAATAAACAATGCAAGAGAATAACACATAAAACACTTACACATAGAAATTTTCGTCTGGATCCCAAAACCAGGACTACCAACTTGATTTTTCATTATTTTCCTTTCAATGCTATGATACATATTTATACATGCCGAAGCATCCAATACCATGGACCGAAAACCATCGCGTCAGATACCATGGACCACAAACCATTGTGTTCAAAAACATGTGCGAAAATCATGCACAAAATCATAGATGGGTCCACCCAACCTAACATAGGTTCCAAAACCAAAATTTTCCGAGGCGTTGCCCCATACCCCATACAGTGGGGTTACCTGGACCCCTCAAACCCCCTGTGATCTCCCCACTACGCAATCGGCGAAATGAATCGGGGGCTCTGCTTCCCCTCTAACCCCTCGGTTAACTATGTGGGCTAGTTATGGAAAGAATATAACACAACCCAAAATTCTCCCACTTGTTGTTTTCTTTCCACAGGGGGCCACAAGAGAGCTTAGTCATTTATCTAGCCCTACAATGCCCATT
>APFE030116996.1:30524-55285 GCA_000404065.3 Pinus taeda
TCCATTCTTCATCGGACACTCCCGTTGGTTTAGTACCCAGATCTACCGTGATCCACTGATCTTTATCCACCAACAGATCCTCCATCTTGAGTTTCCACAACTCAAAACTCTGACCATTAAATTTCTCGATCTCTATCTTTCCACTGCTCGCGATCTTCTTTCACCACCAGAATCGATCTCGTAGATCTCCCACTGAACAGGGTCTACCATAGGCCCAAGCGAAACCCCTCAGCAACAAAGGCGTCCCCTTGAAGCCAAAATAGCTTTGATACCAAATTTAGGTTTTAACCCCGTACAGAAATTACCTACATACGAATTCTAAAACACATAAAATAACAATGTGAGAGCATAATGCATAAAACACATACACATAGAGATTTTCCCCTAGATTCCAAAACCGAGACTACCAGCTTGATTTTTCATTATGTTCCTTTCAATGTTATGATACATATTTATACATGCCGAAGCATCCAATACCATGGACCGAAAACCATCGCATCCAATACCATGGAACAAAAATCATCGCATCCAAAAACATGTGCGAAAATCATGCACAAAACCATAGGTGGTTCTAGCCAACCTAACATAGGTTCCAAAACCAAAATTTTCTGGGGTGCCGCCACAGACCCCATAGAGTGGGGTTACTTGCACCCCTCAAACCCCCTATGACCCCCCCGCTACGCAATTGGTGCAACGAAGCGGGGGCTCCGCCCCCCCTCTAACCCCTGATTAACTACGTGGGCTAGTCGTGGAAAGAATATAACGCAACCCAATAGTGAGAGCTAAGGCTTTGTATAATCTCTATGTATTTCCACCTTGTATGATAATACAGATAGTGGGGTTTTTAACTGAGGCTTTCCCCAAAGTATTTTCACGTGTATTATGCATTGATTCTTCTTCTTCTGCTTATATGTGTTCAACTTTATCTTTAAGCTTCCACAAATTGATAGTAGAAGTAGGTTATACTATTTTTCTTTGGTTATATTGCATTATCAGCTTAACCTACAGTCAGATTTTCTACATGGTCTTAGAGGAGCAAGAATTGTAGAGAATTTCTACATGGTATCAGAGCCAAGTTTATCGGATCAGTGAATAGTATACTGAGAAGAGAATTTGAAGTTTGAAGTTCAAGGTTGCAGGTGCAAATCGAATTCTTATCATACTTCAAGGTTGGCCAATGTCGGTATATGGATTAAGACTCGAGTGTGCCTTGGAAGGTAGCTCGAATTACATAGCATGGAAAGATAGAATGGAGGCTGTATTAGAAGACAATGGATTTAAGGAATTCATTGATCAAGAAATCCAAAAGCCAGCGTCAACTAATGCACAAGAGTTGGCTGAGTGGAAGAAGTGTGTGGCGAAGGCGAGATAGATCATCCTTGAGGGAGTTTGAGACCATATTGTCTTGAGTCTCCATGGGAAGGATACTCCATTTTCAATGTGGAAGACATTAAAGGACCTCTACCAAATAGTAGTGACCAGAGGAAATTGGCGCTCAAGGATAAGCTTCGAAGAATCAAGATGGAGAAGGGTAGTAGCGATAATATTTCCACATATCTGAACAAGCTCACCACCTCCAGAGATGAGCTTAGCAGTGTGGGAATAACTACGGGCGATGAGGATATGGTGAGCCTCACTCTCCTTGGCCTTCCAAAGAGTTGGAATAACTACCAATACTCTGTGAATGGAAGGGAGATACTACCAGATTGGGAACGACTATGGTCAGATCTCATGCAGGAGGAGATCAGGAGGAGCACACAAGATGGTTCTTCATCCAAGGATGATGATGAAGAAAATTTGGCCTTAGCAAGTAAGGCAAGGAAAGCTAAGGGGAAGGCATCCTATTCCAAATCTAATTCTTCTCATGGAGGGAAGAAGGGTGACAAGTCTAAAATGAGATGCTTTAATTGTCAAAAGATGCGACATTATGCGACTAATTGCCCATCGAAGAAGTCTAAGAAGGGATCCTCAGAAGGATTAGAAGGTGAGGCGTTAGCCTCTCAATTTGAAATGGACTTTACCCTCATCGCATGCATGGTGTCATTGATGATGGGTTGTGTCTGGTATCTTGACAGTGGAGCCTCATTCCACATGACCAGTGATAAAAGTTTATTCAATGCCTTGGAGGAGAAAGACCTTAAGATGTGTATAGAGATGGGTGATGATGAAAGTTATAGTGTTTAAGGAGTGGGCACGGTTTCTTTTCAGAGGGAGCATGGAGCTCCTATCACCTTGGCAGATGTGAAGTATGTGACTGGACTGAAGAATAACTTGGTATCGGTCATAATGTTGGAGGACAAAGGCTATGATGTTGTCTTTAGTAAAGGAAAGGTGTTCCCAAGACACATAGCCATGGGTCAGACCAAGAGGATAGGGATTCAGGTGAAGAATCTCTATAAACTAGAGGTAGATGATTGTGCAGCATTGAGTACGAAAGCAGAATTGGTTCAAAGCCAAGACATTGGTGAGTTGTGGCACAGGCGGTTGGGCCATTTGCATCATGGGGCTTTGAAGATAATGCAGATATCTACAAGACTTCCCAAAGGTAAACTTAGAAATTTGACACATGCAAAGGTTGTACCTTGGGAAAGTACACCAAGTCTTCCTTTCATGATCGAGACAGTCGAGCAGAGGCTAGCTTAGAGTGAGTTCATACTGATGGGTGTGGACCATTCTCTGTGGACCATTCTCAATGGCATCCACAACAAAGCAAAGGTATTATGCGATTTTCATTAATGACTATTCTTGTAAATGCTAGATTTATTTCATGCAGAAGAAGGACCAAACCTTCACAAAGTTTTTTGAGTTCAAAACTTTGGTCTAGAAAGAGTCAGGGAAGAAGATCGAGGCCTTGAGAAGCGAAAATGGTGGAGAATATGTCTCTCAAGAGTTTAAGGACTTCTGTGCAGTGGAAAGAATTAAATGGGAGTTGATGGCACCTCATAACCCATAGAAGAATGGGGTGGCCGAGAGGAAGAACAAAACTATTGTAGGGGTAGCACGGATGATGTTGCATGACCAAGGCCTACCACTTCACTTATGGGCTGAGGCATGCAACACATCGGTCTATTTGCAGAACAGAAGCCCACATTGCATACTTGGGATGAAGACACCAGTGGAAACTTTCTCCAGTAAGAGACCATATGTGGGTCACTTTAGGATCTTTGGCTCATCGGTATATTGCCATGTGACAAAGGATGCATAGAAGAAGCTTGAGCCGATAGCAGAGTTGGGGATACTTGTGGGGTACACTGATACACCTCACAACTATCGGGTGTACTTTCATACTAGTCGGAGGACAATGGTTCGCAAAGATATTAAGTTTGATGAGCAGAAGGCCATGCGAGTTTCCCTTGAGAGGGAGCTCCAACTACAGGCTGTGGAGGAACTGTTGGTTCCTAAGGAGGAGGAGCCTTAGACTAATGCAGAGCAGTTGCATGCAGAGGTTCCAGGAGTGGAGACATCCACTCAAGTAGATTCTTCTAGAGATGGACAGAAGTGCACAAGAGAAGCTGATAGATAGTTGAAGGATACGAGAGAGAATGTGGGAGTGCCATCTTCTCAGTGCAAACAGAGGAGGTCACCTGAGAGGTACACTAGATACATGGCCCTTGCTAGGGAATGTGTTGAGATCGAGCCATCTTCCTTTGAGGAAGTAGTGCAGTAGCTAATTTGGGTTGATGATATGGTGGAGGAGTATGACTCCATAGTTCGTAACAGTGTTTGGGATGCAGTTCCGAGACCAGAGAAAAAGTCAGTTGTGAGTTCCTGTTAGCTTTACAAGGTAAGCTGCTGATGGTAGTGTCGAGAAGCATAAGGAAAGATTTGTTTCTCGTGGCTTTTCACAGGTCGAGGGGATTGACTATGATGAGACTTTTGCTCCTGTCGCAAGGTACTCATCTATCAGATCTATGTTGGCACTATCAGCACAGACGGGTTGGAAGATCCATCAGATGGATGTCAAGACTGCATTCCTTAATGGCGAGATTGAGGAAGAGGTGTACATAGAGCAGCTAGAAGGTTTTGAGACCTTCAATCATGAGTTGCATGTGTGATGGCTCAAGAGAGCATTGTACGGGATAAAGCAAGCACCTCATGCTTGGTACACTAGGATATACAACTACTTCACCGGGATGGGCTTCACAATGAGGAAGCAGATGTGAACCTATACCACATCGTGGTGGAAGGTAAGTTGTCGTTCATTGTATTTTATGTCGATGATCTCATATTGACTGGTGATGATTAGTTGATCATGTCTTGCAAGGAGGACCTTGCAAGAGAATTTGAGATGAAAGACATGGGTCTCATGCATTACTTCCTTGGCATGGAAGTGTGGCAGAAGGATGGGGAGTTGTTTGTGTCTCAGGGAAAGTATGCCAACGAGATACTCAGGATATTCCACATGGAGAAGTGCAAGCCCATGTAGACTCCTCTAGGAGATAACTGGAGGACGGAGGATGCTACTTCAAGAGAAGTGGTAGAGGCTACTGTGTACAGGGAACTTGTGGGTTCACTGATGTACTTAGTGAACACATGACCAGATTTGTGTTATGCGGTGAACCAGCTAAGTCAAGCGATGGTTCAACCTACCAAGATGTTTGGAAGGCATAAAAGCATGTATCTCTATTGAGATACCTCAGAGGCACATCTCAGTATGGATTATGGTACATACAGATAGAGGTAGTGAAGCTATAGGGCTTCACTGATGCAGACTGGGCAGGGAGTCCATCAGGTCGGAAGAGCACATCAGGAGGGATTTTCAACCTTGGGTTAGTGGTAGTTTCTTGGTAAAACAAGAAACAGAGGTTGGTTGCACTCAGCTTGGCAGAGGAAGAATACATGGCTGCAAGTCAGGTAGCATGTGAGGCCATCTGGATGCGGAAAATCCTAGTTGGTTTGTTTGATCAAAGGATGGATCCAACTATGATCTATTGTGATAATCAGAGTTGTATCAAACTCTCTGAGAATCTAGTATTTCATGATAGGTCCAAGCACATCGACATCCAATATCATCATCTCAGAGACTGTGTAGCGAGGAGGATCATGTTGCTACAGTATATTTCAACAGAGGAGCAAGATGATAACATTTTGATAAAGGAATTGTCAAAGTGTAAATTCGAGTTCCATAGAGACAAGATCAGGGTGGCAGATAATCCCTTTCTTGTTGAGAGGGAGTGTTGAAATGTGGCAACAAGAATATTCCAATTTAATTTTTCCTTGAATTAAATTGTGAATTAAAATTGAAGTTAGTCTTAACAACTACTTGGAAATAATTAATTAAGTTATTTGACTTAATTAGTTGGAGAAATTCAAGTTAGAAGTCTTTTTGAAGTCATGCAAGAGTTATCCCTTAAATTGAGGAGATAAGATTGAGTTATATTTGAGTTGTAATTAGTTAACTCAATTTATTGAGTTAAGTCGAGTTAAATCAGTTCCAAACTGTTTGAGGAACTAATAGAGAGTTAACAATCAGTTGATGCATGCATGCACTCAACTAGTGTACTCCAGTTAGCTGAATATTATCTCATTAGAAACTCATGCATGTCTATTTTGAGAAAGACCCAGTTGAGATTAAAGACAAGGACAGTGTACTATCAGTTGCATGTGTTTTCCTATAAAGAAAACTCATGCATGCAGAAGGAATCATTCCTTGAGGATTGCGCAGTTCTAACAATGTGTTTGATTAGAGTGTTCCACTTGGTGAGGTGAGAATCATCCCAGAGGAACAACACAAGGAAATAGGAACTTGGAGGGCAAAGAGGAAAGCTTGTGAGAAGCCAAGATTGCCTGTGAGCATCTGTGAGGATTGTACTAAGAGCTGGCTAGTTGTGAGAGCTAAGGCTTTTTATAATCTCTATGTATTTCCACCTTGTATGATAATACAGATAGTGAGGTTTTTAGCTGAGGCTTTCCCTAAAGTATTTTCATGTGTATTGTGCATTGATTCTTCTTCTTCTGGTTATATGTGTTCAACTCGATCTTTAGGCTTCTGGAAATTGATAGTAGAAGTAGGTTATAGTATTTTGCTTTGGTTATATTGCATTATCAGGTTAACCTAGAGTCAAATTTTCTACATGGTCTCAGAGGAGCGAGAATTGTAGAGAATTTCTACAAGCAATATCCCCTTTTCCTAACAGATTTAAATTATTCCTAGAATCACCAGTAAGCCCACATAAGAACAAGGTTCTAATGGTACTTGGATCAAATTTGTGCTTTGACCTTTGAAGGATATACAAGAATCTCTCCAAGTAGTCCTCTAGAGTCTCATCATCATTTTGCACAATAGTAAAGATTTCATCTTGAATATCTCTAGTTTTACAATATTCTTGATATTTTGACAAGAACACTCTCTTCATTTTCTCCCAAGAAGATATAGTATTTCCTCCTAGTCCCATGAACCAGTGGAGTGTTGCATCCTTGAGAGTTGCAAGAAACAACTTTAACTTCAGGGCATGAGATGAATAATCATTACTTCTACACAAAATATCAAACTCAAATAAGAAAGAGTCTGGGTCTTCATGTACCTTACCATAGAAATGAGGAAGAGTTGATGGTGAAATATTTTTTATTTGTACTTGTGTATCAGGATCCACAATTAGGAATCCAAAAGTGTATTGTGGTGGACACAGATTGTCATTGATGTCAATATGTCAATATTCAAGGAAGGAGACAGAGCCGAAGAAGAGGAGCATACAGAGCCATCGAAGCCAAGAGGAGCCAAGAGGAGCAGAGGTGGTTAAGCGTTGTATGAAGTTGCTGGTGAACGCTGGTGAAGGCTGCTGCAGCTGTTGAACAATGTTGAAACACTTGGAGAAAATTTGTTGAAACACTAATTTCTCCATTGCTGAAACACCAACCTTTTTCGCAGTTGTTCGACACTTGTGAAAAATTTGCCGATACACCAATTTCGGCGTTGCTAAAACACCAATTTCGGCATTGCTGAAACACCAATTTTGGCATCGCTAAAACACCAACCATTTCTGCGACAACATTATATTTTCAGCACATTGTAAACATGAGGAAGCTAAAGCGAATGGAGGAGGGAAGCCAGAAGGTCGAGCGAGTGTTGAGGAAGCCGAAGCTCAAGCGAGAGAGGAGGAAGCCAAAGAACCATTGAGTAAGTGGAAATGAATGGACAAAGGCATGAGAATGTATAAAACAGTAAAAATAGAGAATTTTTGTGGTTGTTGGTGTGGTAAAGAACTAGAGTGTGAGGTAGTAGAAGCAGCAGAGGCTGCAGAGGTAGTAGAAGCAGCAGAGGCAGGAGAGCAGGAGTGAGACAACCTCAGCTGAATAGTGTGCAACAGCATACCTATTTATACCAAGGTTGGGTTGGAGCCTCAGAACTGAACTGGACTGAAGTCATTGGGGGTAGGTGGTCCTAAGTGCAGAACCACTACAAAACAGAGTTGGTTCTCTGGAGGTTGGAGCCTCACTAAAGTCCAAGTTGGAGCTTGGCAACTATTCACAATAAGATTTATACTTATATTGTATTTATTTCATTGCACTGTCTTGAGTTTTAATAAAATCATTAATTTCATCTGTTGATTTCTGTGTTCTGTATATACATACACATATCTATATATGTTGTTGGAAATCACTAGAACAATTAAAAAAAAGTAAATAAATAAATAATAAGAAATATTGATTCATACTAGGCTTCTTCATACTAGCCTAACAGCTTGAAGAAGGATCAGTAGCCATGATGAGAAATCACTAAGCGTCAGGAAGACCTGCTTTGTTCGATGGCACTAACTTTGGGTTTTGGAAGAAAAGAATGGCCTACTACTTAATGTCCCTTGGACCCCAAGTCTGGCATTTTGTTCAAAACGAATACAAAACGACTGTCACTCTTCCAACAAAGGCCATGAACTCCATCACTAGTGGAATCCCTGATTCCAAGGTTACAAAAATCATGCACTGTACATCTGCCAAAGAAATGTGGGAGAAGCTAGTTGGCTTGTACGATGGAGACTCAAAAGTAAAAAAGGCAAAGCTTAAAACTCACCGAAGACAATTTGAAATTTTGAGGATGGAAGATGAAGAAGACATTGCAGCATACCTCCTCCGAGTAGTTGAAGTGGTAAATTCTCTAAAAGGATTGGATGAAAAAGTTGAATAAATTACCATTGTTCAAAAGGTATTAAGGTCTCTTCCAAATAGATTTGACTCCAAAATAAGCGCTATAGAAGAAGCAAAGGATCTAAATACCCTCAAAAAGGATGAACTCCATGGAATTCTCACTACTTATGAAATGAGGAATGGTCGCCCAAACTCCAAAGATGCAACATTCAAGGCCTCAAAGTCAAAGAAGGGGAAAGAAAGGAATGACTGTAGTGATGAGTCTGATGTGGAATCCGAATTGGCTCAATTTGTACGAAAGATGAAGAGAGGATCTAAGCTTAAAGGAAAGTATCCTCTTTTTTGTTTTAAATGTGGTAAAATAGGTCATTATGCAGCAAAATGTCCTCATAAACATGACAGTGATGATGAAAAAAATTCTAAAATAATGGCACATAAAAAGAAAGGGTTCAATAAGAAAAACTTCTTCTCCAAGCAAGATGAGTCTAATGAGGATGAGTTTATGGTCATCAAAAACAAATCAGATGAGGAAAGTGATCATGATGAAAGTCAAGAAGCATTATTCATGGCACTCGCAGATGATGATGACTCAGGGCTGGAAGGAAATGTAGATGAACTGTTAATAAGCGCCATTGAAGAAAATGAGAAACTACGGAACAAAATCATTTCTCTCAAAGTGGAAAACGAGGAAATAAGAAGGAGAGAATATCTCTTGGAAGCAAAGCTTAAAGAAAAAGAAGAGACTTGTGAAGAACGCAAGGCCGAAATAATGTCTCTGGGAAAGGAGTTGGAGCAAATTAAAAAGGGTTGTAAAAGCTCTCAAATACTTGAGACTATTCTGAAAAATCAAAAACCTCAGCATGAAAAGTCTGGAATAGGTTTCAAAGGAGAATCCTCAAGCACTAAGAATAGTGTGAAAAGCTATGCCGATGCACTTTCCTGCAATCCAAAAGATGAAAAAATATGTTATCAAAAGTGCATCCCAGACCCCAAGAATGAAGAGAGAATTACTCCAAAGAAGAATATGGAGTTGAATCATGGACACTACAGCAAGTACAAAACTGCACTCCACCAAGGGCCCATCGCAAATCCGAGGAACGAGGGAGGAGTAATTCCCAGGATGGAAATCAACTCAAATCATGATTGATTCAACAAGTACAAAACCATCTTTCTTGGACACTGCTTTCACTGTAAAAACTTCGGTCATCAAGCCAGACATTGTATGGCTCGCAGAAGTGAAAAGACAAATCTAAAGGGCCGAATAATCAACTCATATGCCCCCAAAAGGCAGGGACAAATCAAAACGTTCAATCCATTTGATCCTTTGACCAAATTTGATCTGATTTGCTCTTTTTTCTACAATAATGGACACTATGAACAAGACTGCCCACTCAAAGGAAGAAAGACAAGTAGTAAGAACCCCATTATGGATGAATGCAGCCTGGCTCTATATGCTCAGAATAATGAAAACCAGTGGTTTGTAGATAATGGGTGCTCCAGACACATGATAGGAGACAGAAGGAAGTTTGTCTCACTGAGCAAAAAGGAAGGGAATGTGTCCTTTGGAAGCAGATCAAGCAGAATTGCAAGAAAAGGAACAGTTACTCTGATCAATGGAAAAGGAAAAGCTCAAGATGCTCTGCTAGTTGACGGACTCATACACAACCTCCTGAGTGTTAGCCAAATCTGTGATCAAGGACATAAGTTTGTTTTTAGCACCAAAGACTGTGAAATAAGGAACTCCGCCTCAGGGAAACTGTTGGACACCTAATCCTCAATGGGTTAGTGTGGAAGCCGAATGGACAAAAGCAGTCCAAGAGACCTTAGGATGTTAAACCCAATGGTCACATAATGTACTATAAATGTAAATCTCTTGTTAATGAAAATTGTACTCTCATGATTTATCATTCATATTGTTCTTGCTCCCATGTGTGTTTAACATGGTATCAGAGCAGGCGATTGCTGGTCCTACTCCAATTTGAGCCACTTGTTTTGTAGTCTCTATATATATGTCAGTTCTGCATTACCTGACATCTGACTCTGCCTTATTCCCCTCAAACCTGAAATAACCTCCCTCTGCCAGCGCTGCACATCTACCCATACTGTCAATTTTTATAGCACTGTCATTTCCTGTTTTTAGCGCTGAGGCTGACATGGAATCAAAGTAAAGAAGAGATACGCCACCATCGATGAAGGTCCAGCTCCTGGTATGCGGTATTGAATCATATTAACGCTTGGAATCATGTGTTGAATGCATTATTGAATGGTTGTTGAAATGTTGTGCGCTGTGGAATATTAACGCTGTGCGTTAGAATGGTATATGCGTTGAAACTGACATGGTATGCGTTGAAACTGAATGTGGTATATGCGTTGTTCAAATGTCATGTTGAAGGCGTTTGAATTGTTGTGTGGTATCAACACTTTAACACATCGTTTGAATATGTTGAATGCAGTATGTATAGAATGGTATTAATGCTGTGTTTCCTACCATGGTAACTGTTGAATGTGGTATGGAAGTGGTATCGACATTTGAATGGTGCTGAACTATACAACGTATGGGTTGAACTATACAGTGCTCTGTTGGTGTTGAATAATATTAATGTTGTGCATTATATCAGAGTTTGTCTTTGCGTTGAACTACAATGGTATATGCGTTGAATGGTCCATCGTATATATTGAATGGTTTCCATTTGAATGCATTGAATGGTCCAGCGTATATATTGAATATGAACTAAGTTTGTAGAATGTTCTAGCGTATATACTGAATGGTATCTCTGCATGGTCATGAATGTGTATTAACGTTGTGGTATTGAATGGTATCTCTGCGTGGTATTGAATGGTATTAAATGGTAACGTTGTCCCATTTTAACGCAGCATTTGAATTGTTGAGTAGTATCGGACATTCTAGATCATAGCATCCGTTTAAAAACTCTTGGACTCCCCCGACCTATCATGTAATGGTTATGTAATTGACAAACTGTCATTTTTCCAACTCCAGCTTCATCACAAACTTCACTTAGCTGTGTAACGGATAATCTCGTTGCTACCCCATTTGAAGATTGTTTCAGTTTGTCACGGGTTTGTTTTTAATATCATGGATCCACAGAGTTTTCTGCAGATTTCATAGTTTCATAGGTTGCGGGGAAATTATAGTGGTGATGAGATGGGACTGAAAGACAATGGTATACAACATTCTCTCATGGGCGTGTACCCATAGCATTCAATTCTTCATTCCTTCTATGAAGAGGTCATTTTATTAGAGGCTAGAAGCATCGATAATGGCACATTGTTAGTAAAAAGCATGCATAAGCATTGAATGTTCTGTGGTATTTATGTGCATTCGCTTACTTTTGTTCGAGTATTGGGTTCCTACGTTGGTTTGAAAAATGGTCGAAGGGAAAACAGTTGGTGTTGTATTAAACTGATGCTAGAACGTGTGTTTGAAATCATGTTTTTAATGCAACGCAGAAGAATTGAAAGCAAATGTGTTGATTTGGTCTCCGTTCACTGAGGAAGGTACCTTTCCTTGTTCATTTGGTTCTTTGATTTTGGCGGTGTTCTGCCTCTAAAGAGTGAAGCAATTGCATCCAACTGATCAGGACTCCATTCTTCCTCATTATTTACTCTTGACTCCGACTCTTCATCATAATCTGATGTATCTAAGAATTTAGAATCCAAATGTTGCTTAGTGTCAAGCCCATCAAGATCCCAAGGTTTCCCATTTGAGTTACAAATCAAAGTTGCATATTTTCTCCGACTTTAAGACTTCAATTTCTTGTTCTATTTCAGCCAAGAAGAGGAAACCGTGATGTTTTATGGCATTTGCATCGGTTAAATTCTCCGAAACCCAATTTGTTTTTGAGAAAAAATTCCATTTGGGCATTCAAGGTCGCATGGTTTGGAATATGTGAAAGATGCCCAACGTGCAAAAAATATGCAAATCATTCCTTTTTCCAACTATTATTCAGCTTTCTGAATAAATTTAAAACACCAAGCAGCCTGCAATTTTTTGTTCGTATTTTTAAATATGATTTAAAACATCCATGCCCTATAAAAGAGCCATTGGTAGAAGGTGTGTGAATCTTCAGCAGTTCGTTTGTCTCCTGACTTGGATATATCTGAAGAAGTGTTGGTGTAGGTACTTCAAATAATTATTTTATTAATTTTGATACTTGCATTCACAAGGGTATTGCTTTTTGATAGCCATCATTTCTGCTTTGAAATTGATTATGCTGGGGGATTTTTGGGAATGACAGAGTTCAATGTTCATAAGAATTGGGGACTGTTTATATTCTTTAAAGTTGCAACAATTTGGCATTATTTAGGAGTTCAGTGGAAATTGTTTCAAGCCAAGACTATCCTTTGTAGATTGAATTGGTGTATTTTCTTAAAGGTTGTTCATATCAGAGATTGTTATTGAACTAGATTGAAGTTGTTGCCAGGACAAGTTCCCTTGGATTCAAGGCTGGTATAGGAAAATATCTTTTTGAGGCCTAAATTGCTTGTAGCTTTTACTGGAAGTTAAATTCTCAGGTGAATTGAAGAGAATTCATTTTTGAATGAGGAGTCTGTTTTTCGGATATCACCATTCTTTGTGTGTTGAATCTATTGCAAGCTGATTGATTTGAAGTTGTTGCCATAAGTTTATATAAAAGAGGAATTGGTGTCCATCTTTTCCTCATTATTTTACTATTTTTGAGGTTAAAAATGGCTCCAATTGGTGCAATATTAGAGTTAGTGGACAATCTAATACTCTCTACTATGGATAATACAGTCAAAATCGACAAGGATTTTCTCACCGATATTCATAGTTGTTTACAAGATGTACATGAAAAGATTGACTTTTTACAACTTGAATCTCAGCTTCAGCAAGAAGAATTAAAACAACGGAATAATCATTCTGGACATGTTTCTGTTCAGAACATTGAGACTGCAACCCATCAGAAGCAAGTCAATAAAGCAGATTTAGTATCCAATAAAGTAGCAGTTGTACATGCAGATGCAGAAACTCAGTCTGCACTTCCCAAGCCCATCATCAGACCTTGGGAACAACTTATCCACAACAAGCACAGAACAGGTCTTGGATATGACAAGGACTTGTCCTTTCATATTCCAGACTACTCAAAGCCCATTTAGTTTCAGAGTGCTGGATTTATTCATGACAGTTCACCTGCTCCTCATGACAGTTCACCTCCAGCTGTTCCAGATTCTACTCCTCTTCCACCGCAACAACAACAACAACAGATTGTGAAATGCCAACACTGTGATCGAATTGGCCATTTGAAAGATCACTGTTTTGATCTTCATCCATGTAAGCACTGTCATAAAACCACCCATTCTTCACACAGATGCTTCAAAAACAAACGTCCTGCAAGAACAAAGATTCATCTTGGATGGATCGCTTCTTGGCAATGGGCATCAGCAGCCAAGAATATATTCCAAACACATGTCAGAACTTGTTCTAGAGTATTAAACAGTCTTGCAGTTGAGTTTTCTCCATCATCTCACCTTGTATTTGACAGGGGGGAAATGATGGTCATCTACAAGCTTCAAAGTCACATCAAGCGAGCCTGAGCCACAACCTGCCACACCAGTTTCAGAGTTGTAGCCAAAAACAAATATGCCCGTGAACATGCCTTCAGTTGGTAATCTGGGACACTTCCTCTAGCAGAAGACTTTAGCCTCTTGCCAGTTTTGGAAGAATTCCAGGAACAAAATTAAGAACACTTCCTCTAGTAGAAGACACCAGCTTCTTGCTAGTTTTGGAAGAGTTTCAGGAACTGCATTAAGCATTCTAGAGTTGTTGGTCATCCTTAAACCATCACAGGTTGAGACTTCCCTTTTCAGGTTGAAGTTTTTCCTTTTATGCGGGGTGAGACCTCCCTTTCATGGTTGAAGGTTTCCCTCTTAAAAACAATAGGAACACTTCCTCTAGCAGAAGACTTCAGCTTCTTGCCAGTTTTGGAAGAGTTCCGGGAACTGCACTAAGTGTTCCAGTGTTGGTGGTCATCCTTAAACCACTGCCCTTTATACCAACATTTCAGAGAGCACATTCAGCCTAGTGCTGCCATGCATTTTTGCACATTTTGTATTTTAGCTCTCTTCTTGGACTCATACATAACCCTTCGGATTAAGGGGGGGAATGTTGGACACCTAATCCTTAATGGGTTAGTGTGGAAGCTGAATGGACAAAAGGAGTCCAAGAGAGCTTGGGATGTGAAACCCAATGGTCACATAATGTACTATAAATGTATATCTCTTGTTAATAAAAATTGTACTCTCATGATTTATCATTCATATTGTTCTTGCTCCCATGTGTGTTTAACAGAAACTTGTGGCAAAAGGGGTGAGAACACCAGACAACATTTACATACTGAACAAGATTCAAGAAAATAAATGCTACATGAGTCAGACAGATGAGAGTTGGCTGTGGCACAAGCGACTTGGACATACAAGCTTCAAAAATCTGATCAATATCAGCAAGATTAAAGCTGTACGAGACATACCAAAGCTATTCAAACCAAATCAGGGAGTATGTGTTCCTTGTCAGCATGGAAAGCAGACCAAAACCAGCCACAAGACAAAGGAACACTATACATCGAAGCCCTTGGAGATCATCCATGTTGATGTGTGTGGGCCAACTAGAAATCAAACACTCCAAGGAGAAAGGTACTTTGTGTTATTTGTTGATGATTATACTAGAATGATGTGGATATATTTCATAAAGTATAAATTTGAAACTTTTGAGTGTTTTAAGAATCTAAAAGCCCTTGAAGATTCAAAAATTAAGTGCCTACGAACAAACAGAGGAGGAGAATTCACATCAAACGAGTTTAGTGAGTTTTGTAACATTTATGGACTTAAAAGAGAATTCTTGGCTACCAAAACACCTCAGCCAAATGGGGTAGTTGAAAGAATAAACCGAACAGTCCAAGAAATGGCAAGAATTATGCTATTAGCAGCAGACTTACAACCTAGATTTTGGAGAGAAGCAGTAGGGACAACTATCTATACACTGAATTGAACTCAATTAAGACCAAATTGTGAAAAAACTCCTTATGAGAAATGGAACGGAAGACCTGCTTCAGTGAAGTATTTCAAGATTTTTGGAAGAAAGTGCTTCATAAAAATAAATGATGGTTCACCAGGAAAGATTGATTCTCGGGTTGATGAAGGAATATTTCTTGGATACTCTACACGGAGCGAGGCTTACAAGTGCTACAGTTATCGACTGAAGAAAATAGTGGAAAGCATTGGTGTAAAGGTTGATGAAGAACTCCCAGTAAAGGAAATTGAAGAACATGAAGATGAATTTCTCCTTGAAGAAGAAGAACCTAAAGAAGAAGAGATAGATGAGGAAGAAGAAGAAGAGAAAAGAGAACCGCCTCATACCCCTTCAAAGATGAAGTATGTCGAAAGATATCATCCAGAAGAACAGATCATTGGCGATAGAGATGAAGGTGTGTAGACCTGAAGAAGGATATCAACCTCACCCAAGAGAAAAGTCATTGCCCTCCTATCTATGATAGAACATGAAACATTTGCAGAAGCAAGTAAGGATCCTCATTGGGTAAAAGCCATGGAAGAAGAAATGTCCCAAATTGAGAAGAACAAGACATGGAATCTAGTACCTCGTCCAAAGGAGAAAAACATAATAGGAACCAAATGGGTCTTCAAAAATAAAATGAATGAGGAAGGACAGGTTATCAGAAATAAGGAAAGACTTGTCTGCAAAGGCTATTCACAAATTGAAGGAATTGACTTTGAAGAGACATTTGCACTAGTGGCCCGTATGGAAGCTATTAGGATGTTCTTAGCATTTGCTTGCTCAAAAGGATTCAAAATCTATCAAATGGACGTGAAATCAGCATTTCTAAATGGGGAACTCAAAGAGGAAGTCTACATGGAGCAGCCAGAAGGTTTTGATCTGACAGTAAGAAAGGACCTAGTCTGTAAGTTGAAAAAGGCTTTATATGGATTGAAACAAGCTCCTAGAGCTTGGTATGCAAGATTGGATCACTACCTACAATAACAAGGCTTCAAAAAGGGAGTGGTTGGAAGTAATCTATACATAATGACAGATCAAGGTAAGTTACTAGCTACTCTTATTTATGTCGATGATCTGATTTTTGCTAGTAATAATGATGAAATGAGCCATGAATTTTCTTAAAACATGTCAAAAGAGTTTGAGATGTCAATGATAGGAGAGTTGTCCCACTTCCTTGGACTTCAAATATCTCAAACCAAAGCAGGATTGTGTATATCTCAAACAAAATATCTAAAAGACATGCTCAAAAAATATGGAATGGAGGAATGTGCACCCATGAGAACACCTATGACCACAAACTACAAACTAAGCAAATATGATGACTCCCCTCTAGTGGATGCAACTCATTACAGGTCAATGACCAGAGCCCTTCTATACTTAACAACTACATGACCAGACATAATGCAAGCAGTAGGAATGGTGGGAATATTTCAATCTGCTCTCAAACAATCCCATTTATTAGCTGTAAAAAGAATTCTCAAATATCTGAAGGGAACTTCTGATTTCAGTCTTTGGTACCCAAAGAACTCAACACTGACTGTAACTGCATACACTGATGCTGATTAGGATGGAAGTATAGATGATCGGAAAAGTACTAGTGGAAATGCATTCTTCCTAGGAGACTGTTT
This sequence comes from Pinus taeda, assembly GCA_000404065.3. Classification (NCBI taxonomy): domain Eukaryota; kingdom Viridiplantae; phylum Streptophyta; class Pinopsida; order Pinales; family Pinaceae; genus Pinus; species Pinus taeda. The sequence continues at coordinate 47,283 of APFE030116996.1, forward strand.
GGTATCCTGGCTCAGCAAAAAACAATCATCCATATCATTATCCACAACCGAAGCCGAGTATATTGCTGCAGCAGACTGTTGTACTCAGATACTATGGATGAAGGAAGCTCCAAAAGATCTTGACATATGTACAGATCAACCAATTACCATCTATTGTGACAACACAAGTGCTATCAGTCTCAGCAAAAATCCAGTGATGCACTCAAGAACCAAACACATACCAATCAAGTATCATTTCCTCCATGAGCAAGTAGCTGAACAAAACATTGTCCTGGAATATGTCAGTACTAAGGAGCAGATAGTTGATATTTTCACAAAACCTCTTCCTCGAGAAGCATTCGAACATCTTCGTCAAAAGATGGGGGTTATTTCTTTATCATCACTCAAGTTCATTCATAAAGATGTAGGAGGACAAGTGGAGCAGGTTGACAAGGGGAGTCTGTATGCATTCCTTTGCCATTGATGTCAAAGGGGGAGAGAACAGAAGGATATTGCCATCAATAACAAAGGGGGAGATTGTTGGACACAGATTGTCATTGATGTCAATATGGCAATATTCAAGGAAGGAGACAGAGCCAAAGAAGAGGAGCACACACAGCCATCGGAGCCAAGAGGAGCCAAGAGGAGCAAAGGTGGTTAAGCATTGTATGAAGTTGTTGGTGAACGTTGGCGAAGGCTGCTGCAGCTGTTGAACACTATTGAAACACTTGGAGAAAATTTGTTGAAACACCAATTTCTCCATTGCTGAAACACCAACCTTTTCCGCAGTTGTTCGACACTTGTGAAAAAATTTTCGATACACCAATTTAGGCGTTGCTGAAACACCAATTTCGGCGTTGTTGAAACACCAATTTCGGCGTTGCTGAAACACCAACTGTTTCCGCGATGACATTATATTTTCAGCACATCGTAAACATGAGGAAGCTAAAGAGAATGGAGGAGGGAAGTGAGAAGGTCGAGCGAGTGTTGAGGAAGCCGAAGCTCAAGCGAGCGAGGAGGAAGCCAAAGCGCCATTGAGTAAGTGGAAACAAATGGAAAAAGGCATGAGAATGTATAAAATAGTAAAAACAGAGAACTGTTGTGGCTGTTGGTGTGGTAAAGAACCAGAGTGTGAGGTAGTAGAAGTAGTAGAGGCTGTAGAGGCAGTAGAAGCAGCAGAGGCAGGAGAGTAGGAGTGAGACAACCTTAGCTAAATAGTGTGCAGCAGCATACCTGTTTATACCAAGGTTGGGTTGGAGCCCAAGAGGTTGGAGCCTCAGAAATGAACTGGGCTGAAGTCATTGGGGGTAGGTGCTCTTAAGTGCAGAACCACTACAAAACCGAGTTGGTGCTCTGGAGGTTGAAGCCTCACTGAAGTCCAAGTTGGAGCTTGGCAACTATTCACAATCAGATTTATACTTATATAGTATTTATTTCATTGCACTGTCTTGAGTTTTAATAAAAGCATTAATTTCAGCTGTTGATTTCTGTGTTTTGTGTATACATACACATATCTATATATGTTGTTGGCAATCACTAGAACAATTAAAAAAAATAAAAACAAATAAATAATAAGAAATACTGATTCACCCCCCTCTCAGTATTTCCAACATATTGTTCCTCATTTACCTTATTTTCACCAGTTCCTTTTGTATGGTCTTCCTAATCTACCATTGTTGTTTTTCCACGTGAGACACTCTCAACAGGCTGAGAAGGCTGACTATGGGTTCTAATAGCCTCCTTCTTCCCCTTTGTGGGTTGTGTCACACCTGGACTACTGCTACCAGAGCCCAAATGGATTGTTCGTGCGTGATGAGTCTGGGCTTGTTTGGACTTTCTGCCTACAAAATAAGGCCCAATATGAGATTTGGTTTCAGATTTATCAGTATTTCTTTGGCCCCTAGTGGGCTTTAGACTCCTACCTCTTTTAGGCATTTATTTCAAAAAAATGACAAAATGAAATTCAAATAAAAGCTACAATTTCAAAAAATAACTGAGCACCTATAAATTCCTCCAAACAATAGAAGCACATTCCAAGGAAAAAATAATAGCAGACCTACCCCTATTGTAAAAATGGAAAATTCTTACCAATTCAAATCGCCTCCCAGGCAACAACGCCAAAATGTTGGCTACAGGAATTGCACTTAAGAAAACTCCTCAACACTCAATTGTCAACCTGGGGATTTCATAAACTTAGAGATGAAGCACAGGAAATATCAGAAGTGGTATGAAATTTTCCTATTCTTAATCCTACTTCTTAAAGGAAATGTTGCAAAATCATACAAAAAATAATTTTAAAGGTAATCGACACTAAAGCAACTTTGATGCGGGAATGTACAAGAATAATTTGCAAGGAAATCAAGTAAAGGAACTTTCACACAACTAAAAGTAATCTTAAATGCTGAATTGAAATATTATGGTTATCTCCAATATAGATGGCTCACAACTTGACAAGTGGGCCCTTGCAGAGATCTGTTTCCCAATTGATTTTCCTTCTACACAAACAAGTTGTTCTTGTACTATTACAATCTGCTTGCATTAGTGCAGGTACAATACTTTTGTGCAAAAGTATATTTTACCTTCCTTACTGAATATTTATGTTTTTGTGGAGGTGCTCTAAGCCCTCTATTTCTATGACAAAAGACCAGCTCTTGCATTGAGACAGAGCTTCCTTCACCATTGTTTCCAATTTACTTTCGAAAGAATTAAAAGACGTGTTGAAAGGAATTGCAATTGTGAACTAAATTCTGAGATAAATTATCTATGGAAAAGAAATGCTTCAATTAACTAAACCTTGCAATGAAAGTCAATTTCATAAAGCGAAAACAACTCGGAATAATCAAAGGAGAAGTGAAAGTAATTTGCATGCATCATCTAGCTTTGAAAACCTGCTTGTAATGTTTATGTTCTTTTTCTTAGGTCATAAAATGCAAGTGTAAAGTGTTTGTAATAACGTCCTTTCTTAATTCATATAAACATCCTTAGATCCTTCAAAAGTATACCCTTAATGTTAAGAATGATTACTGGATTTACCAATACTTTTTCTTGCAGGAATAACTAAAATGATAAGCAAAAATGTAACATTTGCTGTGAAGTAAATGTATAAACCGGAGTGCAGGAAACTACATGAATTGGTACAGGGAGAATCTTCCCGCATGACCCAAGCGGAAGTAAACCAAAATAAGAATTGCAGGAAAGGAATTATAGGAAATACATAAGCTCAATCAACTTCCAAACTACGGATCCGTTCACACTTAACTACGAAACAAATTTAGCTCAGAACTTCTGAAATAAATATAAGAACCATTCAAATCACGCAACTTCAAATAAATGTTTACGCGGACCTTTTAAATGAAGAAAGCACAAGGGTAAATGATTTGGGTTGGTTGGGCCCTAGCTAACAAGCTCATTTCCTGTTTAGGAAACGAAACGAATCAACACTCAAGTACACATAAAATGTAAGTTAGACATAATGTGTAGATAACATGGGCAGTTCCTTGTATTAACTTGATCAACAAATATAAATGATGGCTCAATTCCAGCCCAGAGCCAAGGGAAATACAAAATTACATAGTGAATGAAATTACAACTTAGATCGCTCCTTTGGTTCTTCCTACAGTCTACATTTTATACAGTCTTTCAACCTTAGCCCAATTCTGCTAATTACAATATTTCCTTATTCAAGCCTTTCGACCGAATAGACTAATAACCAATATTACAAAACTGACTAATAGTTATAATGGAACGTAAACTTCGCTGGCCATAGACCATCCTTGGAATGTATCCCTGACTATACGCTGTCGATATCCAACCTCAGTTAGTCCACAACAGAACTAGGAGTCGTGGATCAAAATGCCCACGTGGAAGGATTCAAATTGTTACAGAGATCTCAGAGAAACATCGTTGGCGGTGCAGGAATCTACCTGCATTGATCATGCTAACTCATAATTAACACTTAGTTCTTCAATTAATTTTAGGAAATTAAACATAAGTTACAAGAGATACTAGCAGGCATGAAATCTATGTAAAATAATTAATAAAGCACTTAATAAATATTAATTATGGAATACTAAGCATATGTAGGAATAGATGATTATCTTGGACTAGTGCAGGAATGCGAGGGTTAAGTAGAGATAAAATAGAGGTTAAAACTTATGGAAATGGGGTAAAAATAGAGCAATTTGGGACACAAATAGTTATTATAGGAGGTTCGTTAGGAACTTCACATAGATTTCCTATCCTATTACATCACTGCATAGGAAATGAAAGATCTCAAATACAGATAAGAGTTTGTGGTGTGCACAAATATTTGCAAGAGAGGACTTTGTGGGGTTCTAATGCAAGAAGGACAGATAGTATGCTATGAGTCAAGGAAACTGAACAAGCATGAGCATAACTGTGTGACACATGATCTTGAGTTGTAAGAAATCATCCATGCACTGAAGATATGGAGACATTATCTTCTTTGTAGGAGGTTCATTCTGTTGATTGATCACAATGGGATGAGATACTTGTTTGATCAACCAAATATGAATGTCATGCAATATAGATGGTTATCCATGATCATTGAGTTTGAATTCAAGATCAAGTACATAGGGGGTAAAGAGAACAAGGTTGCAGATGCTCTTATCAGAAGGGTACAGGTAAATCACATAGACACTATGATTTCATATGGAACAAATTTATAAGATAAAATATTACAAGCAGACAACAAGATAACAGGTATGAGGAGCTTAGACATAGGTTACAACAACATGGTATAGGTGATCAAGATGTGGACTATTGTCTCGCAGCGGATGGTTTGTTAAGCTTTAGGGACAAGATCTATGTGCCAGACAACAATGATCTCAAGAAGATCATATTGAGGGAATTCCATGTTAAGCCATATTCAAGTCATCTGAGATATTATAAGACATTGACAACTGTGAAGAAGTTCTACTAATGGATGAATTTTAAGAAAGAGGTGGCAGAGTTTGTAGCAATATGTTTGGATTATCAATAGGTAAAAGTGAAGTGTAAGCATCCAGGTGAATTACTATAGCTGATATCAATTCCAGAGTGGAAATGGGAGGTCATTTCCATGGACTCCATTACAGGTTTGTTGAGTACCTATAGACAACATGATTCTATTATGGTTGTGGTTGACAAGTTGACAAAGGCAATGCACTTCACTTCAATAAAGTCTACGAATTCAGCTAGTGAGGTAGCACAAGTTTTCAATATAGACAATGAGGTTGCATGGTGTTCCGAAGAAGATTGTGTCAGATAGGGATGCTAAGTTCACTTCTAGGTTTTTGGAAGAGTTACTTGCAGGTTTGGGCATAGAGTTGGCCTTTAGTACAACTTATCATTTGCAGAAACATGGAAATATAGAGAGGGTCAACAAGATTTTGGAGGATATGTTGAGGATGTATGTTATGCATCAACATCGAAAGTGGGAAGAGTATCTTCCACTGGTGGAGTTTTCATATAAAAATGGGTATCAAGAATCCTTGAAGATGAGTTTGTTTGAGGCACTTTATGGGTGGAGTTCTAATATTCCTATCAGTTGGATAGATCTAGTGAAAAGGGTATGGATTGGACTAGACATGTTAGCAGAGATGGAACATGAAATGCATGTAATCAAGAAAAATATAAAGGTAGCATGGGATAGGCAGAAGAGCTATGCAGATCAACACAAGGTGTTTTAGGAGTTTCAAGTTGGGGAATAGGATTAATTTCACATCAATCCCAAGAAGAACTCATTGAGGATTGGATAATGTGCCAAGTTGGCACCTTGGTAATTTGGACCTTTCAAGATTCTTGGGAGAATTGGACTAGTAGCCTACCGACTTGCACTACCCCAGACAGTGAAAGTCCATGATGTTTTCCATGTATCATTGGTTAAAATATATGTGAAAGATGTTGATCATATTATTTATTGGTTTGTATTGCAAGTGGAGCCAAAGGAGAATTCCAGCCGGAACCTTAGTCCATTTTGCAGCGAAAGATTCTCATGCTCCAAAATCGAGCAAGTTAAGGTGCGGTGGAAGCACTTTGGGCTCGATGAAGCTTCATCGGAGATGGTTGATTAGATGTAGGCTATGTATCATTCTCTATTCATTGGTTGAGTGGATGTGTATGATATGTGTTTGATGTTGTGTTTTGGTTGTGTCTATATATGCATATGTATGTAAATACCACATCGAGCTGTGTTATAAAGCTCCAATAAGCAATATGGTATTTGTGATGTGATGGTTATGTTTTAAGAGATGCATATGATGTAAATGTTATATTGAGATATGTTATAAACATGTGTTTGTTGGTTTATAAGTGTCATTGAATATCGAGGACGGTGTTCCCCCTAAGGGGAGGGTTCTGTAACAACCCTAGAATCCATGTAATAAGTTAATAAAGGAAAATTAAGACCAAGGTCATGGGATACATATTCCAGCTGAATGTTGGGAAAAAAATATAATGATGGGGATCACTTATGATTAATAAATGGCTAAGGAAATTAGCAAGGGAAATGGGCAAGGTGAAGAGGCATTAATTGACATTTTATGTTAGACCCCTATACTACTAGTGTAACCCCTTATTGTTATTAGTACAAACCACTTACTATATTGATGTGCCCATGTAGTGCCCATATTATTACTATTGTGCCCCATAGAAGCCCACTATTGTTATTATTGTGCCCCTACATTATTATTGTTATGTCGGCTCTGATTATGTTATGACCCCTTAGACTCCTATATATAGAAACGAGGTATTTTCATTTGTATCATCGAAGAATTGTTCATTTATGTAACGTAAAGGAGGTTTCCCCCTCGAAGAGGCTGAATTCTAAGGCGTTGATCTATCTTTTCTATCTTTTTCTTGAGTTGTTTCATAACATTTGGTATCAGAGCTTTGGATTCTAGGGTTTCGCTGCTCCAAACAGGTCATCGTGGCATTTTCGCTATAACTTTTTTCTGCGACATTGCATAAGCTAAAAAGAAAACCATTTCAGAAGACATCGCATTGAACCTTGGGTCCGAATTTCAGAGCTTTTCGTGCTATATTTGCAGAGATATTATCTGAGGAAGTTGGTCATTTTGTAGATTCCTGAATTACATTCCAGACAGGTATCTTCATAACTTGCTCTCTAAGCATCAGATTGAAATTTTGTAAGAAGGTATAGAAAGAGGACAGACTGTAGTTTCTTGTATATATTTTTCAGTGCCAAAGGTCAAAACAGTGACACGTGGCATTTCATACAAGTTCGCTCTTCTGGAAAGGTCTATAATCAGGTCATCTTGGGAGATTGTGCATAACTCTTTCTTGGAGAATCCAATTTGGATTAGATTGGTGGCATTGGAAACAGGATGTAGATGGCTACTACAGGTCACAATTTTAGAACCTAAATATCCGAAAGTACAGAGTTACAGTCATTTCAAGATTGAGCTCCTAAAATCAAGAAAAAGGAAGATGAGGAAGTTTGATGGCAAGGATCCTGTAAATTGGATACTTTAGATGGAGCAATATTTTGATCTACATGGTGTACCACTGTTACAAAAGGTATGTATTGCATTGTCATATTTAGAACCGAATCAATTTTTATGGTATGAAGAACTTTGTTCTAGTAAACAACTTGTTACGTGGTCAATTTTCACGAAGGAAATGATAGCACATTATGAGGATACAAAGAGTAACACCTTCTTTAGAGTAACACCACAACAATTGGAAAGAGTAAAAGGGCTTTGTGACATAGTGGAAAGTAAAATTATGGCAACAATGAATTCTAACCCTCACAGCTATGAAGATGGAAGTGTTTTTCTCCTAGCCTTCCACAACCTACAAGGGTTACACCACAACAATTGGAAGAAAAAAGAGAAAAAGGGCTTTGTTATAATTGTGATAGAAAATCCACTAAAGGTCATAACTGTGCTGAGAAGAAATTATTTTACATAGAATATGAAGAGGAGGAAGAAAAGGATCAAGAAACGTCAAAAGAAGAGGATATACGCCAGGACCCCACCCCAGAGAAAGAAGAAATGAATCAG
>APFE030116996.1:60089-72831 GCA_000404065.3 Pinus taeda
ATACTAAATATGAACAAAAAGTATAGAGATTTTTATCAAACACAATTAAGAATATCTTGACCTTGTAATGTTTTATGTAATAAAGACACAATTACGTTATTAGTTTTAGGTGATATAATTTTTAACAAAATTATGATATATATATTTTTTAATAATGCGTTTTTGAATGCATAATAGTTTAAAGATATTTCAATTAATTTTTATTTGATTTTAGGCAAAATTCACTAGTGACAATTTGATTATGACTTACATAGCTAGATTCTAATGTATTGTAAAAAATATAAAAAAAATTACATTTGCATTAATTACCTTATGACATTTCAAAATGAATAAAGTATTTGGCAAAACTGATATTAAAAATGTCATTTTAACAATATAAAATTATAATTTAACTAACCATTATATCAAAGACTTTCAAAATAAATATGATTAAAATCTTTCTCCTTGAAAAATGGGTATTTCAAGGTGTATTTCAAGAACCAATAGATTAAATGTTATGTAATCTAAGTACTGTAAAATAATAATTTAACTAGCTATTACATTTTTTAATAATTTCTATATTTTTCAAAATGAAATGTATTATTTATTATTTGATAATTTATTTTTTATATGATGTAATTTGTTATTTATATGATGCAATATGTATCTGATAACCTATATATGACAATTTATAACTTGTTCTTTTCTAAAATTGAAATTTAATATAAATTTTAAAATGCAAAACAATTAAATAAAGATTCAAAGATACAAAATAATTAAATACAATGAAAACTAAAAATATAGGGCATATTAAAATTTTTAGTTAAAAAAAATAATTTCCAAAATATTTAACATAAATTTGGGAAGACACTTAAGCCCATTGCACCTTCTTACTTTTACTTTTAGTGGAAAACCTCTGTTTGACAATAGACAAAATTCACCAAATCCAAAATTAATGTCAACGTCAATATTTTTTGAATATGCTATTACCTTGATGGTGCAAAAATAATAAGTAAAAAAAATATTATCTAGTTTAAAATATATCTAATTTATCTATAATTTTGTGTTTTGAATAGGAATAATTCTAATTTATTTGAAAATATAACCACTCTACCTAAAAAAATAATATTGATGTAAACTAATTATATATCATTTCCAAAAATATTAATTTAATATGAAAAAATAACCATTAAAAGCGTAAACTGCCCTCAAAGTATGATCACACGTGTCGCATCTTGCAACTGTGACCATATTAATCGTTTAATAATTGAGCATATTGCAGTGAAATCTGTTTCATAAATGAACATAAACCTCTTTAGCTTTTTTGGCAGTTGTCTATAATGAGACTTTTTGAAAGTTTTTCGGCAGGTTTTTCCGGTCAAAATCCGGCAGCAATTTATTGGAATGGCAAGTTTGATAGCTAGTTTCTGCATAATCAAAGGGCCCCAGGGGTTTTTCAGGGTGCTGAATCCAATATGTAGTTAAAAAACCATTTTAACTGCTAAAAATCAAGATAAATCTCAATTTCTTCGGCCGGATTCCGTCATCGGAATCTCCAAAAAATCGCATTATAGACAACTCCGTTTTTTTGCAAGGGTTGAATTGAACTTTACCATACACATACCGAAACATAGATAAATAAAGTTTTTTTCGGTGGTTGAATTGGAACTTTACCGTACATATACCCAAACATATATAAACAAGACGGGCTGCGGGGAAGCTAGTCCGTGCCCCAGCCCAATAGTCAAACAATAAGTTCACCAGCTCAAGCATAACGCATGAGCGAAACGTGGCGCAGGACAGCCGTGTCGTGGCGTCGAATGCTCCCCCATAGTTGGTTAAGTCATCGTCTTCTTCGTCATCCGTCTGGTTCGTCGAATGCTCCCCCGTAGTTGGTCTATTCAATTCTGCACAATCTCAACTGATTATGTTCCTGTTAGCGCCCCAAATCAGCCTGAAAAGCCAGGTCCGATCCCAATGCCGATCAGCTCTGGACTTTGCCAAACATGAACTAGCTATGAATCTCTAGTTGGGCTTCAGGTATGAGAATGATATATATAGAAGAAAAGGACTATTATAAGGACTGGTAGCTGACAAGGATTTGAATAATGGGATGCCGAAGGCTGGCAGGATTTTGCTTGAACAGGATTGCAACGCATGCCGGGACTCCCAGCGAAGTGAAACCCATTGCAGAGGGGCCTCGCAGCAACATTCCTGATAATCATATCGCAGACACAAAAGTTATGCTGCAGCAAGATGACCATCATGCCCACAATGAGGCGGTGAATTGGGACAAATTTGATGAAAATTCTGCGAGCAGGAAGATAATGATGTACAGATCGTTGTGCTGAACAGTGTATGTGACCTTAGCCTGCGAGAAATTGCCGAAACACTTGCAGTGAATTGGAATTCCAGTGCCATTTATCAGTGCTTCTCCAAGGTAATTCATAGCATGATGATCCTGAATCAAATTTTCAGTAGTTTTTTTAATTGTGATCCTCTGCGTTTCGTTTCTTATTAATTGTAAAATTAGCACAACATTTTGCCGAACTTTAAAGTTTAAACCAACGCTGCCTTTTAGTCTACGTTTCTGTGTATATCACCCTAGCAGGATACTCATTGTGTATATCATGTTATGTAATCCATGGTCTCAGCAGTGTAGAACCCTATTAAGAATTTAGCAATCTGCTTTATAGCATTGTATTTACTGTGTACATGTCATAACCAGTCCGGAATTTATATTTTGGTTTAAAGTTTAGAAAATATTATATGTAACCTGCAACAACGAATTCATCAGCCCCATTACGAACAGGCCAATGGCAATTGGGGCAAAAGTGCCTGCAAAAGAGACTCCGACAGGACTCGAACCGGTGTTGGTGGGTTTCGTTTTGTCGTCGGAACAGGTCGAACCGGTCGACGGGGCCTTTGGAGCCGTAGGCGAACTAATCGGAGGAACGCGAACGCCCACAGCTGTTAATAACAGGAAAAATTATTAGTTAAAAAATTAGAGGAATTCATTGTCAGAAAATTCATAATTTTTTTTCTATGGGTGAAAGAAGGGAGAAAAATTCTGGACCTTTGCAGGCGCTGATGGGTGGCGTGGTGACTTTGCAGGCGGCGGGCATAGCCATTGCGAGCGTCTGATTAATGTTAACACCGGCACTATTGCCGCCGGAAAAGAGCTGGCAGAGGCACACCGGGTTCGTTTTGACGACATTAGAGAGGCCACTGCAGCAGCTCTGAGAAGGCTCCTGGGCACTCCCGGTCACGTAGTTGAGGCACGACGCTAAAGTAACGAGAGCGCTGGAGCAGCTTGACGGCGTCTGTGCAACGACAACATCCGTTACCACCGGGAGCGCTAGAACTAGCAGTAGCATAGGCAGGGACATTGCGGCAATTGACGGCATTTTGTTTCCTGTCGTTCCTGCAGTTGACGTGAAACCAACAGTGGTAGATTAATAGGGCTGCGTGGGACACTAACAGGAGATCTGGGAATTGTGATGAGCGAGTAAGGGGCTTTTGAAGGCAGGGGCGATTGACAAATTCAGAAAAGGAAACACACGAGCATACGCAGGTAACAAATTTCACGCCTGGTTCTATTGCAAGCAGAGCAGAGGCAGAAGCTCCTCTCCTCTAGAAAGTAGATAAATAGAAATTATCGCTTTCATGCAAATTGACACGGCACTGCAACGATGGTTTGACACGCCAGGGCAATTTTGACACGGCAAGGATTGTTTGCCGTGGGCAGCAGCCATGGTTTAGCATAGATGATACACCATAAGTATTCCTAACATTAAATGTTAGGAGATTAATGCTAAGGGAAACATAGCATTAGTTCATGAAGGTGTGAAATGGTCTTAATCACTTGTACTTTTGCCAATTTTACCCTAACTTTTCAGCTTGTATACCTCGTTTTGAGGCCAAATAAGATGAAAATGCTTTTGATTGGTTAAAAGCGAAGGAAAATATAAAATATTGTATCGCATCCGAAGAAACTTTGTTTAAGTTCAAATAAGTTTATTGGTTATCGGGTCAGACTAATGCCCACCGACCAAAACCGATTATTATAGTCCCTGCCAGCCCGGAGGGCAGGGACTAATAAAGCCGTAAATATAGGCGTGGCTGGCGCTTAAATTTAACGGAAATGGTAGTTATACAGTAGTCCATCCTAGAACCTTTTAATGAATAAAGTGTAACTTTGCATATAATCACTGGCGGATGAAGGGATATTAAAAACTTAAAAAAGAATTTACATAATTTATTTGTGTTTTTCTCACCATAATTAAATTTAACGGAAGTGGCTGCTGTACACTGTTATTAATATGTCAAATTATATATTATCATTACAAAATAGAAATTTAATTAATTAAATTGTAGAAAAATTAAATTTAAAAATAAATAATATTTTTTTTTCAAAAATAAACATTACATAATATTATTTAATTTTTGGTAAATTTAAAATTAATCTGAACATCAATTGATTTCTGACTATATTATTACTTTATTTTAAAAATATTAAATGTTACATTTTTTTCTTGGACATGGAAGAACATTAAATTTAACAATGGTTTCAAAAACCACTTTCAATAATTATTTAGATATTAAAAAAATCAATTAGTAATTTTAAAGAATAAACTACAAAAATGATTCTACTTTATTTTATGTAAATGTAAAAAATATCTAAAATATTTTAATTTAACATGTTGAATATATAAAATAATAATTTTAATAGTTTGGAGTATATTTTAAAATTATTTCTGAAAAAATTGTCTTTTTGAAAATAAGAAAAGATATTGACAACCTAAAAATGTTGACAACCTAAAATTAGATATCTTATAAAAATAAAAACCTACTTCTTACAGACCACTAAACATTTAAGAGTGAAAACATGTCCGTATCTCTAACCATTTTTTTCTCTTAATAATAATGTGTGTAAAAAAAGCACTCCCTCTACTAATTTTGTCACTTTATAAAAATAAATCCAAATAGCATTGATCTACGTTTCCAAATTCCATAAACAACCGAAGAGATATCCTTCAAAACAAATAAATTCTAATTCTAATAATTATAGTGATCAAAATAAAAATAAAAATGTGTTTATTTAATTTAAAAACTATATTTTTAAATATACCAAACAAATAAATTCTAATGGTAATAATTGCACAGATCAAAATAAAAAAAGTGTGTTTATTTAAAGTAAAAACTATTTTCTTTTTTATATATACAACGAGGAATTCATGGTTTCTGTCATGTTAGCTTCAAATCGAGGGTCCAAAGTCTTGTTGCGATCATTATAAGCCTACCAAATTCACTTAACTTACAATTGGTACGAGCAATTAGACTATTTAAATCGAGATTTTCTATTGAATAAATTGGCATGTTTTTTTTTTTTTTTTAAATATAATGTATTTATTATTTCTATATTTATTATTGATAATTAATTAATATTTATTTATTTAATTGATTATTTATTTATGTGTTTGATTAGCTAATTATCAAGTTAGATAAGTGGATTAATTAATTAATTTAATAAATACGTTAAAGGGCTAAATAGGTTTGTTAATTTATTTATTTTTATAGGTTTAATTATTATGTTTTACTAATTTATTTATATATATAATTAATTATTTTGAATAATGATTTACTTAATTTATTAATGTGTTTAATTTAATTATTTAATTGTTTAATTTATTTATTTAATACAGCTTTAGCATCTTCATCCTCTACCTTTGTCTCAGCTTTACCTAATTGTCTTAAAAGAGACATTAAATTATTTATATGACTGGACATAGATGTCTCCTTATTCATTTTCAGACTAAATAATTGCAGCTTCAGGGAAAATTTTGCATTAGTAGATTTTACACCAAACAATTGAGCCAAATGTTCCCATATTTCCTTTGATGTTTTAGTAAGATCTACATGATGTAATTGTGAATTAGAAAGATCAAGTCCAATAATAGACTTAGCTTTATCATCTCTATTTTTCCATTCAAATAACTCTTTGGCATCTGTAGGTGCTGCTTATGAACCATTCACTATTCCCCACAAATTTTTATTCATTAATTGCAGTTGTATTTTTACTTTCCATGAGGGAAAATTCAAACCACTGAATTTATCTAACACCATAAACTCCATGATAAAATATAATACCTTTTCTAGTCTAGATGTTGGAGGCCAAACCAGCACCACTCAGGAGATTGCTGCTGATGAGATCGCTGATAAATACCCAGAATACTGGGTAATCCAACAGAATATTAGTGGATTTGCCGATCAATGCTCGAAACTGTAACGGCTAGCATAAAGTCTACCCATGCCTCAATTTCTTACTGGGCGTTTGGATCGGCTGTCAAAACAACCATCGTCGCCATGCCCGATAGTTGGCTACTTTAAAAAATCTCTGTTTATATAATCCTCAAGCTGCAGCGTATAAGATTAATTTGATGCTTGGATGAATCTGTAATTGCGGTTTAATACCAAAGACAGTTAACAATGGAACAGGTTAGCAAACATACAGTTCTCATTGCCCCACGGTACTAAAACAAGGTTTCAGTACTATGCCTGGTCAACGTCTTCGAGGACTGCAGCCTCGTCATGATTATAATGAAGTCGAAAATATACATGCAAAGCCTCTTATGCAGGGAAAAAAATACACTCGCATGCATCACACGCAGTTGGAGATAATTCAAAATCACCATGCTCCAACAACAGTATACCCAGAATCAATTATCTCCCCAGTGCAGCTCCACGCAGTTAACGCAACAGTGAGTATTCAAGCAGTTGCTCCTCAGGTAGGCAGCCCTCCTCAGATGAACAACACAGGTTCAGATCTAGCTCTGATACCATGATAAAAACAGCTAAATCATACACAGTTGCAGAAATACAAATATATTAAGCACAAATGGTGTATGTGCAAATACACTCACACACAGATTTACATTCAGATTACTCTATTAAATAGAGTTTCTAAGATCCAACTTATTCCTAATTTACATAGAGAGGTTGAGAGAATTTCTCAACCATCACAAACCAACTCCTTAAATATGGAATGTGAGCATTAACTCCAACATGATTTTGATCCTTCAGGTTCGAAATCCCACAAACACAAACAAAAAAATATCAAATTCGTTCAAAACAACAATTCACTGCCATTTTCGTACAGTAAAGGGTCCAACAATAAAAATCTCTTAACACCTCATCGGTGGGCATGTGAATTACTGAAAAAAGAGGCAAATTCTCTCTCGTCCTAACTGCTGCTAAATTTAACCTATGCATTTCTTTTCTTACAGGCCCTAACGGACTGGTAACTCACATAAACATTATTGTATTATTCCTTTCCATCTCAACAACAAAGGTAATGGTGGTAGAAACTGTTTAGTTTGTGACACCGTGATGGTGGTTGTTTTGCGTATATGAGTAGTGCTCACCCCGTGGCGCTGGGATGGTGCTTGTTACACATGAGATGAGTGAGTATGCATTCCCCTTTGCAGTGATAATTTGATAAGATTGTCGTAGGTCTTAGGTACATGATAATATATATTGTCTTGAATATTAATATAGCATGTTATAAAGTGTTTTTATGTATTTTTGTAATTTAAAGTTATTGTATAATATGTGTTGTGTTAGGTATTTATAATATTAGTGATTTCCCCATTATTATTGTTATTGTAGTCTTTATTTTTATTGTTGTGTCTTTATTGTCCCCATATTGTTATTATTGTGCCCCATAAAAGCTTATTATTGTTATTGTTGTGCTCTTATATTATTATTGTTATGTCGGCTTTGATTATAATGTGACCCCTTAGACTCCTATATATAAAAAGGAAAAGAGATTTTGTCATTTGTATCATTCAAGAATGGTTCATTTGTGTAATGTAAATGAGGTTGCCCCCTCGAAAAAGTTGATTTTGAAGTCGTTGATCTATCTTTTTTACTATTTTTGTGAGCTAATTACATAACATGTTAGACACTTAATAAGTTATATTATTTAATTAATTAATTAATATTATATTAATAGTATATACATTATTTTATTATATATTATATATATATATATATATATAAATTAATTATTTATAAATAATTATATATTAATACATGCTAAAAATTATTATTATTTATTATGATGTTAATATAAAGTACTATATATTAATATATTTTAGTATAGTTAATAATTAATTAATTATATATATACAAATTTAGTGATGAACTCAAATTTGAACTCTTCTTTCCAATAGACTAGATGTTTCCACAACAATAGAAAATCCCAGGCCCAAGAAACGTGAATTAGCCTCCCTTGTTTCTCCATGTCTTCAATGTGGCATTATTGAGAAAGAGAAAAAAAACAGTGTACAATTGTTGTACATTTATTATTGGATGAATCTCTGGTAGTATCTAGCTCATAAAATTGAGATTTATTAATATGAGCTTAATCCAATTATTACCTAAAAAACAACCATCCTTTCAAAAAAAATAATCTCCATGCTTTTAATTCAAGTTAATAATGAAAATAAGAATATGGAAAAATATTAGTAGTAAGTAGTCCAAATTTTGAGATTTTATTCATATGAGCTCAATCCAATTATCACCTAAAAAGAAATAGTTTTGAGAGACACTCTTCATGCTTTTAATTCAAGTTAATAATAAAAATGAGAATATGGATAAATATAAATAAAAAGTGTTTTCGCCTGCATTACAAGCAAGGAGAAGCAAAGAATTTTGTACATGTGATCTTGTGATGCTCTGTATCTAGTTAAGCAAGGAAAACTTGCTCCATAGACTGTGAAGATTTAAATAATATACATAACTTTTAATTCCATATTTTGTTTCAACTATTTATTATAAAATTGTTTAAGCATTTGTCTTCTAGATTCATCATATAAAGAGTAAATTAGCGTGTTTCAAACCAACCAATGTGGTTCACCATCATCTAATAATCTTTCTGATGATGAACCACTTTGGTTGGTTCTAAACACATCGACAATCTAGTCTTTATGTGATGGATCAAGAAGACAAATGCTTAAATTTTAGTTTTCTATAACTTTATTCCAAATGTCTCACAAAAACTAAAAAAAAATATTATATTATTTTCTATGTATTCCCTTTTCATATTGATTTATAAAGTAAATTCTAAAACAAATAATAACCATAAAAATAATTAGTAGTCTCTTTCTCTTGAACTTTTTTATGAGAATACAAATTGTTCATCTTTAGTTTTGGCTACCTAAATTCAATAGACCCATTCTCTACACAAAAATTAGAATGAATATCTAAAATATTGTTTTCCTTTAGTGAGTTCCTCTTTTAAGGAAAACTTAGGACCATCGTACACATGTTGATGAAAGATCCTTTCCAGTTAGATTTGATTCTCAATAACAAAGATGGTTATCTGCAATAGTTGTTTTTTTTGTTGGAATTTGTCAAACACACACTACCAACTAAAAAAAGGAAAAGGAAAGGAACTAGATGTTATTTGGATTCACATAATCTAGTATTATAATCTTTTTGGAGAAATGAAGAACATTTATCTTTCACTAATAATGTTTTAAATCCTTAAAGTTGTTGATTGTTATCATCATTGATTGTTGATAGTTGTTATATTCATAGTTTATAATAATTACTTATTTCTAAGTACATTTCAAGAAATAAAAATACATAAATGAGATGGGTACCTATTTTATAATCAAAATGCAAAAAATTGAAGTATTTAATATAAAAAAAATACAAAACGTTATTATAGGTTGTTATATGTACATGTTGAGTTATTTTAAATTTGATGTTTAAATAGCTAATAATCCATAAAAAAAAAAAAAAAATTAATTCTCTTAAAATGTCTAAGAAAATTAATTCTATATTTAAAAATATATACAAAATAAAAATATTAATTTATGAAATTAAATTTTATCTCAAAATATATTTACATAAATAAATAATAATCACAAATAATTAATTCATATTAAATTAAAATTACTATCAAATTAATCCAAAAATTTAGACTTCAAAGTCAAAAACAATTATAACATGTTTTTTATTATTTAATCAAAAAATACTTCTAGTAAGTAAAATATTTTACTTTGATTTCATTGAAAATACTTGTCTACATCACAAAGTTATTCACAAGTATTTTCACAACATTTATTGATACAACAATTTTATTTGTAATCTAAATTTTTATCATCTTCACAAGAATTTACTAATAAAAGTCATTTCTCCCAAGTGCAAGTGATATCTTTAAATGATTAATACCTCATAATTCTTGTGTTTAGAACTTCTTTCATGCCATAAAAAAAATCAAGGACATTGAACTCCTTTGTTGTACAACTTGCGCCTTCAAAATTTGTCATTATTATAAGACATTTATATTAATGTATTTTTCTTCTTAAATTTAACATTTACGATATTCTTTAGAAAATATATAAAAACTCAAATTTCTATTACATTGTATTGTACATATATATTATATTTTACTTGATTATTTTTTTCAACCATTCTAATTCTCCAATTTTCCTATAGTTTTCTTTTGCACCTCTTGATATCTCTACTATATATTTTTGAAAATATATAAAAACTCAAATTAGAAATATATTTTATATTTTGCTTGATTATTTCTTTCAACCATCCCAATTCTCCGATTCTCCTATAGTGTTTTTTGCACCTCTTGGTACCATTGCTTGCTAATTAATTTATCTACATTGGTTGAGATGGAGTGGGTGCATCATACACGACAACCAGATTCGTTAAATATCTACGATGAATCTTCAATTGGAATATCTGGTGACACTAAAAAAAATAAAAAATAAAAGTCCGCGCACTGGCCCTTTTTTTTCAGTCGAGTGCAAGATAGATGGCGTAAAGACATGACGCCAAGAATCATCGGTTGGAATAACGGTGAGCAGACGTGATGCAGGTGCATTTGGATCATCTTTTTTTTATTTTAACACCTCTTTCAATGACGACAAAGAATTAAGATTTTTCGCTTATCTTCTACTTGAAAATTGAAAATTTTAATATTTTAATTATAATAATTTTAAATTAATTAATTATTTAATTTTAATTAAGTATAGTGTTCGTTGTTACATGGGGTGACGAGGGACGAGATAGGTGGAGGTGTTGAGGTCATTGTCACTCTATGCCATGAATGAAGACAATATGGTAAGATGTCCTTCTCACGCTTTACACTACGAGCTCTAGCCTCGACGCTTCTCATTAATGGTTTTCATTACTCTCTGTGACAACTCACTTATGTCAACATAATGTCAAGACCCTACTCCAATTTGTTTCTTGGTGCAACTTTATTTATGCTTGTCTGTAGTTATGATGGAGATCTTCCACTTTTATTTGTTATCTCTTTGCAATAAAAGATATCTAGTTAGGATGGAGATCTTCCACTTTTATTTGTTATCTCTTTGCAATAAAAGATATTTCCATTTCTTTGCTTCTTCTCATTGATTTTTATGTTGTTAATGATAGAGATTACCTTCTCATCTTTAGTTTATTTAAGTGGTTTTACTCTTCGTTTACAACGAGGTTTTTTTAGTTTACTTACTTTTACTTAGCAAGCACCATTTTTCTCTCTATTTAGCCTCTTAATTCATGCTCCTTTCATATTCATCTTTATCCCATCACCTTTTTCTTGTCACTGCAATGACACAACATCGTGTGCAGAGTCGTGAAGGAAGTGGACACAATGTTCAAGGATGTTTGCATGCTTGCTACAGAGTCAAGTATTCTACTAGGTTGTTCCATAACCAAATTTCTTAGGAAATTCAACAAGAGCTTTAGGAAGTATAATTGGAAATCGTCTAAGAAAGGGGTTGCCATTTCAACTCAAATATCCTTATGGAGGTTGTTGCATGGGTTTTAGATATAGGGCATACTAAAGGACGTCAAAATCAATGTCTTCATAACATTGAGCTTTACTAATAAAGGAAGGAAATTCTCGACAATGTACTATTGGAAACAAATGATGCTAAAGATGAAATCTTGTTAATTCTTGATGAAACTCAACTTCAAATGAATGTTCTAGACAACATAATGGAGTGTATCCAGGCTATCTTGACCCCAAGATCTAGTCCAAGAACAAATAGTAAAAATACTAATACTTCTATTGAGGTGGAACCCTCTATCTCCTCATAGTCTTCACACTGGCTATGAGGTGAGGAGCTCTTTGGTTTTTATTTTTTACAAATATTCTAAAATAGGAAAGTCTTGTTATATTCAATTTGTCAATCATTACTTGTTTAGGCTCAAGCACTCTATTATAAATTTGTATTTTCAAGCTCATAGAAAATTTTATTGCACTACCCATGGTTAGGAGACCATAAGCTAACAATAAACTTCTCACCTATTATATATATATTATATATATATATATATATATAGCTTATAAACTTCTCAAACCTATTATATATATAATTTTTTGAAAACATTAACATTCAATTTATCTACCCAAAATGGCATAGCTATAAGGATGATAACAAAATTAATAATAAAAGATATTGGTTTTTTTGTTATAGATTGATAATCAATCTTAAAGCTTTTTGGTTGAGTTAGGGATAATCTAACTATTCAATATTTTTGGGTTTTTTGCTAAAATTTTGTGCTTTAATATAATTTTGTGTGGGATTGTGATTTTTTATTGTTTAAAATGTATTTTTAAATATATAGGTAAATCCAACATCCTTAAAAGCTTCTGGGTGATTCAAATTATATAAATTACACAATTCAAATGTACCATTCCTACCATTACTCCTAATTTCAAATAAAA
>APFE030116996.1:74000-92648 GCA_000404065.3 Pinus taeda
TCTTAGTTGTGTTTTAATGTTATCAAGTTATATGAGAAGTAATCTATTAATGATTTATGTTTAGATTAGCCAAATGTTTAAAGAGAATGATTAAGGTAAATTTTATACTGATTTTAAGAGAGAAAGAAATAGATTAATATAAGGGTAAGAGCTGATTATTATTTTTTTAAGATTTCAAGTAATGCTACATTAATGTTACAAAAATATATAAATTACAAAAATATATAAAAATATGTAACTTTAAATTACAAAAATATATAAAAACACTTTATAACATGCTATATTAATATTCAAGACAATATATATTATCATGTACCTAAGACCTACGACAATCTCATCAAATTATCACTGCAAAGGGGAATGCATACTCACTCATCTCATGTGTAACAAGCACCATCCCAGCGCCACGGGGTGAGCACTACTCATGCACGCAAAACAACCACCATCACGGTGTCACAAACTAAACAGTTTCTACCACCATTACCTTTGTTGTTGAGATGGAAAGGAATAATACAATAATGTTTATGTGAGTTACCAGTCCGTTAGGGCCTGTAGGAAAAGAAATGCATAGGTTAAATTTAGCAGCAGTTAGGACGAGAGAGAATTTGCCTCTTTTTTCAGTAATTCACATGCCCACCGATGAGGTGTTAAGAGATTTTTATTGTTGGACCCTTTACTGTACGAAAATGGCAGTGAATTGTCGTTTTGAACGAATTTGATATTTTTTGTTTGTGTTTGTGGGATTTCAAATCTGAAGGATCAAAATCATATTGGAGTTAATGCTCACATTTCATATTTAAGGAGTTGGTTTGTGATGGTTGAGAAATTTTCTCAACCTCTCTATCTAAATTAGGAATAAGTTGGATCTCAGAAACTCTATTTAATAGAGTAATCTGAATGTAAATCTGTCTGTGAGTGTATTTGCACATACACCATTTGTGCTTAATATATTTGTATTTCTGCAACTGTGTATGATTTAGCTGTTTTTATCATGGTATTAGAGCTAGATCTGAACCTGTGTTGTTCATCTGAGGAGGCTACCTGAGGAGCAACTGCTTGAATACTCACTGCTGCGTTAACTGCGTGGAGCTGCACCGGGAAGATAATTGATTCTGGGTATACTGTTGTTGGAGCATGGTGATTTTGAATCATCTCCAACTGCGTGTGATGCATGCGAGTGTATTTTTTTTCCCTGCATAAGAGGCTTTGCATGTATATTTTCGGCTTCATTATAATCTTGACGAGGCTGCAGTCCTCGAAGAGGTTGACCAGGCATAGTAATGAAACCTTGTTTTAGTACCGCGGGGCAATGAGAACTGTATGTTTGCTGACCTGTTCCATTGTTAACTGTCTTTGGTATTAAACCGCAATTACAGATTCATCCAAGCATCAAATTAATCTTATACGCTGCAGCTTGAGGATTATATAAACAGAGATTTTTTAAAGCAGCCAACTGTCGGGCATGGCGACGATGGTTGTTTTGACAGACGATCCAAACGCCCAGTAAGAAATTGAGGCATGGGTAGACTTTATGCTAGCCGTTACAGTTTCGAGCATTGATCGGCGACTCCACTAATATTCTGTTGGATTACCCAGTGTTCTGAGTATCTATCAGCGATCTCATCAGCAGCAATCTCCTGAGTGGTGCTGGTTTGGCCTCCAACATCTGAACTAGAAAAGGTATTATCTTTTATCATGAAGTTTATGGTGTTAGATAAATTCAGTGGTTTGAATTTCCCCTCATGGAAAGTAAAAATACAACTGCAATTAATGAATAAAAATTTGTGGGGAATAGTGAATGGTTCAGAAGCACCACCTACAGATGCCAAAGAGTTATTTGAATAGAAAAATAGAGATGATAAAGCTAAGTCTATTATTGGACTTGCTCTTTCTAATTCACAATTACATCATGTAAATCTTATTAAAACATCAAAGGAAATATGGGAACATTTGGCTCAATTGTTTGGTGTAAAATCTACTAATGCAAAATTTTCCCTAAAGCTGCAATTATTTAGTTTGAAAATGAATAAGGAGACATCTATGTCCAGTCATATAAATAATTTAATGTCTCTTTTAAGACAATTAGGTGAAGCTGAGACAAAGGTAGAGGATGAAGATGCTAAAGCTGTATTATTAAATAGTCTTCCTTCAAGTTATAGAAATGTTGTTTTCACTTTGAGTCAAATATCTACACAAACATTGCAAGAGACAATTGCAGCACTTATGGGGGAGGAAAAGCGACTGAAACCAGAGGATGCCGAAGAGAACTCTCATGTAGAGAATGCCTTGTGGACAAAGTCAAGGATGAGAAAGAAAAATGCAAACAATGGTGACATTGAATGCGACTATTGCAAGAAAATTGGGCATACAGCGTGGAATTGCAGAAGTCGTGCTAGTGATGTGTTAAAGGGGAAAGAATCAACAAATATAACTACAGTTGAATACCAATTGAATTCCGATGATGAATCCAATGAAGAGAGTGCATCTATTAAACTCTTTTAAAATAACTAGCAGTTCAATTATGTGTCTGATGCCAGTACTTAAAGATCAAGTAGTAGCAAGGCTCAATATGGATGGTTGTCTAGATAATATGGCAGTTGCGGATCTAGGGAAGGATCACTCATTAGTGGTAGACATGGAAGTGGTTTCATAATGAGGTTATGCGACAGATTGGGATGTTGTCCAGTAATTGACTTTGGGAGGTCCTTGATTCGGGAGTTGAGGAAGGGAACTCGGGAATCCAACTTGCCATCTACACCTTTCCGAGGGTTACGAGGCAACTTGATGGAGCATCTATTGATAAGCTTGATTATTTTGTTATTTTCATGTAATGTAATCATTAAAGAGGGATGTTGGAGTTAATGCTTACATTCCATATTTAAGGAGTTGGTTTGTGATGGTTGAGTTGAGAAATTCTCTCAACCTCTCTATCTAAATTAGGAATAAGTTGGATCTCATAAACTCTATTTAATAGAATAATCTGAATGTAAATATGTGTGTGAGTGTATTTGCACATACACCATTTGTGCTTAATATATTTGTATTTCTGCAACTGTGTATAATTTAGCTGTTTTTATCAAATCATTGATCCCTGTGACATAGGTTGTGTCGTGAATGTGGAAGCTTGCCATCTAACACAATTCTCTCTTTATTTGATAGATGCGGGGCTTAAAGCTTGCCATCTAACACAATTCTCTCTTTATTTGATAGATGCGGGGCTTAGGAACTATAGCAGCCATGAATTCTTTCTTTCGATTGGAACGTGGAGAGGGAAGTGTTGCATGGAATGCATCTGTTTCTCTCTTCTTTGTCGTCATTTTTTGTTCCTCGTGCAAGGAGACCATTCCTTTTACTCCCCACATCCTCACTTGCATTCCATTCATCACACGAACTAATCAAGAAATAGAAAAATACAGAAAACAATGGCTGTGTTTTCCCCTTCGACGACCAAGTTGAAGTTTAAATGTTTCAGTTTATCTGTCTCCCTGCTTGCCTCTTTCACTCGGTATTCCCAGTCTTAAATTTATATGGAGAGGAGGTGAAATAAAAAGGCAGTCCTGTGACCTGCAAAGATTGTATGATTGCTGGAACTTCATGGAGCACCAGATATAACAACCATTCGATCAACACTACTAATTATTGACGAGCATATTTCATTCCTATTGTTGAGTGCAAGAAGTTGCAGTTCAGTCATCCATATAATGTGGTTACGCAATTTTATTCATTGATATGCAATTTTTTTGTTGGTTCTTTTCATTGTTATTCAACGCTAATGAAAATTATGAATTAATTCATTCATTGTTCCACTGGTAGTGTGTGGACAGACTATTTCATGACGGGCAATAGTCTATGCACTGGGAAAATCATCAGGAATGTGGTCGAAGTGATTTACTGGAACCTAGCATTTTCTTCTATTACAGGTGTTGTTTTCACGTAGTCTCTGATCCCTCAGGCGAAAATATAAAAATTGAATGGCGATTGGAAAACTCGATTTCCTGGGTTTTGGATTGGAGTAGATATCTGGGCACATAATCTCTGACCTCTCAGGGGAAAATTAAAAAATCGAATGGAAATTGGAAAACTCGATTTTCTGAGTTTTCGATCGAATTGGAGTAAATATTTGGGCAAATAGTTAAAGGGAGCTTTTTGAGGAACCGACAAGGGGATTTATAGAGTTATTGGATAGCAACAAATCTGGAACCAGTATATAGAAAAATATGGCCCAAGAAATGATGTTCAATACAGTGGCGAAATATGGCGTACAATGCAGTGGCGATGTTGCTGACATATGAAATGGTGGATGTGTGCGAATGTTCGTCACTTGATTGGCCACATGTCAATTTTAATTTGAAAGAGGAGTACGAAAACGAAAACTTGTGCTTGGCCAGTGTGAAGAGTGTGTGCCCCCAAGCCCGCAGAGAAAACACTTTTCGATGTAGATATACATAACACTGGTGGCCTAATTGTTCGTTTTATGTGTCAATTTTATCACTTGCAATAAATACATTACCTTCATTTCCAAACTAGAATATTGGTCAATTGTTCATCTAATTTGTAAGTTAGTTATTGAAGAAATCACGCCTAGCGTAGCTCTTAGTTGTACATAGTCTTACCCAGGATTGGACTACGGGGCTTGGGGACTAAACTTCCACATGTGGTTGTTTGAAGACAACCCTAGGATTAACATAGATTTTTTAGGTGGAACAAGTCTCTCGGGTCAATTAAATATAATATGTGATTGGAATTGAATGAGAATGTATTTATTTGAAATTACAAAGATGATGAAATCAATGTGTGGAGTGTGTAGATTTTGGTAGTCAAATATGATGATATTAAAACCAATCTAGATCCATCTTAATCTTAGATCTATCAAGTGTCAAAAGGGATCAAATCTCTTGGATGAAAACCTTTTTCTCAGTGCAAAACTTTAGGAAAGGTTTGCATTTGAAGAGATTTGATCCCTCTCAACACTTGATAGATTCAAGGTTAACATGGATCTAGGTTGGTTTCAATCATGCACGAACACACAAAATTTGTTAAACATCTAATTGTTATGATAATTTTAAATATACTAAATATGTCTAAGATTAATCTAGTCATTTTATTTTAGTTTTAAAATTTTTTAGTTACCTCAATTTATTGAGATGATAGAGACAATAGATAACTTGAATGATGAAAAATGATGAAATAAAATATTTGAATGCAAAGTAACAATGTAACAATGTTGAATGATAGATAATGTGAATAATAAGAATGTAGTCAATTACAAATATTCTTCATTTTGATTAATCTCAAATTGTTTTATTCTACCGTTGTTATTGTCACACCTATTAGTTTTTCCATTTTTTCATATCAGTTGGATGGTTGAAATCATAGACCATTCAAATCTTTAAATCGAGCTATTGTAGTAAAAGTCATACATTGTCTCTCTTGCTCTCCAATATTAATAATAGCTTTCTCCAAAGTCAATCATTGTTACTTATGGAGTATTAAATTCCAAGTATTTTTCAATGGGAGTTGTTTTTTATTACCTCATCTAAATGCAAAGTGACTAACAATGTTGAATGCTGGGAAATTGAAATAAAAAGAATGCAATGAATTACAAATAGTTTACAATTTGAAGAAGCAAACATTTCAAGTAAGTGAACATTTTATTTAAGATGAAAAATCCAGTAGTTTATTTGTGGTTGAATTATTGTACCAAAGAAATCAATACACATTGTCAATAATTCTTTTATGCTTCCAATGAAATCAATGCACACTATTAATCTAATTACTTTGAAATTCATGTACATATAGTTACATCAAATTAGAAATCAACATTTACACTAAATTAAATGCATCTAGTACAAGCAATCAAATAAGATTACATCAAATTAGAAATCAACATCTACAGTAAATTAAATGATCCAGTGCAAGCAATCAAATAGGATTAGAAAATTGTTGAAAATGCTGCAATAAAATCGTAGTTTGCTTTGCCTTGGTCAAACAAGAGAAAATTCGAATTTCTATTTCAGTAGAAATATTGGAGGGAGTTAACTGAGGTGACATGGGACTTGTCTCTCTATTTACTTGGTTAATTCAAGCTATGGAATTTTGAGTTGAGTTTAGTATCTTTGATTTCTAATTTGTAGTAATCTATTTCAATTAATTTGAGTTAATGTTGCTTCAACTAATTTTAACTGTCAGAAGAAATAGTGGAGGTCAAGTTGTGGAAGTGGAACTACAACCATACTCAGTTATCAACTAGTTAACTGATCAATCAAACCAAAATAATTGTTTCATGTAGACAATTCGAGTTACCCAGTTGAGATGGAGATTCCAAGGTACTGTAATATCAATGATAGCATATTTTGATGTGTAGAGGTGGTGCATGCACTCAGAGGAAGGACCAAAGGAGATTGCACAGTTCCATAGTTGATCCAGATTGGATCATTATATTTTTTTTCATCCATCTCGGTACATTTGGAGTGGAAAAAGTGGAGGAATAAGCTCATGGGACCATTTTTAACGGTGGGACCCAATTTGGCAAAATAGGGTCTGAAACCTTTTGGGAGCTTTTTAAGGCATCAAATGACGTTTTTTGGGGGTAATTTTTTTTCTCTGTAGTGTTGCACAATTTAATGTTATTCTATACACAGAGAGATTTCCAATGGCACAAGAGGCGCACCAATCAAAGTTCGTATGCAAAAGGTATGCCACTTAGAGGTTGAACTTCCTGTTTTCACACCTATAGTTCGAGAGGATGCCATGTCGGCCCCCATTATTCATGGAAAAGAGGCTAGCCACATGATTATTATGTAAAATACTCTAGAAGAGTCTACATTTTAATTCTAGTTAAGAGTTAATGAAGTCAAAATTAACCACTATTAGGCTATCAGGGTGTGTTATAACCGGGCCACTAGGAGGAAGAGACATTCAATTCTTTCGAGAGAATTTTGTTCCATAGTTGAGCAAAGATAACCTGGAGAGATAGGAGGTAGAGAACATAGAGAGGATCTCTGCACTGTAGTAACCCACAGGCCACAAGTATTACTTCTTTGTACCTGCATCCATATTTCTAGACAAAGAAAGAGAGTGAAGCGACCTCACCTTTTATCTTAGTTTTCTCTCAAAAGGGTTTCCCAAAGAGTATCTTGTGTCTTGTGTGTGTGCTTGTGTGCTTATTTTGTCATTCTATAATTTTCTGCATAATTTACATCTGCATGCATGCACTAATTACAGTTAAATCTACAAATCTTAAAGTTTAATAAAATTGTAAGAGTGTAAAATATTATATTTTTAACATAATATCATATATATTGTGATGAACTATCTAGCGGAATATCCACGATAGTTTAAGGATCATTTGGTATCAGAGCATGTTTCTTTTGGTATTTTATGGAGATTGCATGGATCTAGATCAGGGGGGGCGAAAATCATAAAATCTTAATCATGGTCGACAAATTTGTAAACAAATCTCATGATCCTGCAGAGGTGAGGCTTTCATGGCTCAAACAACAAGTCGTTGATATAAACCACAATGTAAACCTCCTCATGGAGGCCCTAGGAAACAAGTTGGGATTATTTGGAGAATATGGGGGTTTGAATGCAGATGGCAAATTAGAAGGGGGATCAAGGGATTGGGAAGACATACAAAACTAGGCAAAGAAAGAACCTGAAAATAATCAACCCATTTCAAGTGTCGTGAATCAATCCATGTTTAAAATGGAAGAAAAATTTAATATCAACCCGTACCATAGTGAGATTGATTCTTTGAAGCTAAACTATTGGTTTTCGCAATTGGAAGTTTATTTAAGCTTCCTCAAGATTGTGGAAGGGAAAAAAATCTCATTTGCGTGGTTGAAATTCGAGGGCCATGCACTGACTTGGTGGGAGATTCGCATGACAACCCTGAGGTTGGAGGGAGAGCCTCTAGTGACTAAGTGGGAGGAATTCAAAACCCTCATTAAGTCATAGTTTTATCTCATTAGGTATGTAGAGGACTAGTGGATCTGGTGGCATTACTTCAGGAAAAGGTCGGGCCAAAGTGTGAAAGAGTACACCACAAAATTCATATATGGCTATAATGATCGATATATCACCAAAGAACATAGATGTACTCCTCAGTATTTGGGGGGTGTGCACTGCCATTTGCGTGAGAAAATGTTTTTGTTCAAGCCCAAATTAGTGGATGAGGCTTGTGTACAAGCATGGCACCTGGAGAGCATAGGCCTGAAGAGAGCACAATCAAGTGGATCAAAGTAGAAGGAGCAACAAGAAGATTTTAAAGAGGGGGAAAATAAGCAAAAGGGGGAAAATATAAGAAGACAACAACCACAAAACACCAGTGCAAAGATCCTAGAAGCCACTACAACATTGATGGCCATACAAAGGAAAAATGTTGGAAGTTGCATCTAGAGCTAAACTTGAAGAACAATAAGAATAATCTCATGCCCACTGATTTGAGCAACTAGGTTGAAAGCAACTTGGATGTGGATGAGAAGATCATTTGTACATTAGTAAAGAAGGAGGTGAATCAGAGTAGCCTTATCAATAGGAAGAGAAGAAAATGACCAAACTCTTCCATATAAAGATACGAGTCAAGAAAACAAAGACTAATGCTTTATTTGATTTGGGATCGTGGGAAAATATGATTGCAGTAGAGATAGTCAAGAAGTCAGGGTTGGAAATTCATGATCATACAAACCAATATCCATTTGGATGGGTAAATAAGGATGTAGAGTTGATGGTAACAAAACAATGTAAAATTAGATTTTCTATCAATTTTGATTTTATTGATGAAGTAGACCTAGACGTGGTTCCCCTTGATGTATGTGGAGTTGTGTTTAGGAGTCCATATCTGTACACACATGATGCAATATTCATGAGGAGATCCAACCAATATCAAATCACCAAGGATGGAAAATCGTTCATCATCAACGTACACAAAGGAAAGTTGAAAATCTCACTCGTAAGTGCCAACAAAGCCAAGAAATTGATTAGTTCCAACAAGAAATATGTTTTATTATTTTTAAGAGAAAGTCAGACTGAAGAGTTGTCAATAAGAGGCAAGGCATCCCTGGAGGGGTGTAGTAAGAAACAAATTTTTTTTGGAGGAGTTGTTACAGGCATAAAATGATGTGTTTTGAGAGCCTAAATTGTTACCACCTAAGAGAGAAGTGGAGCATGATATCTAGCTATTGCCAGAATCCCCATTGCCAAATATTGGGTTATACACGTAGTCTATTATAGAAGAAAATGAGGTGAATAAATAGTGGCAGCAGTTGATGGAACAGGGTGTCATTCGACCGAGTACATCACCATGTGGGTCACCCATCATCATTGTGCCAAAGAAGAATGGGACTAAATCACACTCAAGAACAAATACTCCCTACCCAAGATAGGAGATCTACTAGATCAGTTGCAATAAGAAAAGTGCTTCGCTAAGATGGACTTGAAGTCTAGATATCACCAGGTTTGAGTCAAAGAAGAACATACATGGAAGACTGCCTTCAAAACCAGGTAAGGTATGTATGAGTGGTTAGTTATGCCATTTGGCCTATGTAATGAACCAACTACGTTTATGAGATTAACAAACGATGTAATGTTACCTTTTATAGATTCATTTGTTATTGTTTATTTGGATGATATATTGGTATATAGTTCTACCTAGGAGGATCATATTTCACATTTGATGGAGGTGCTAGGAACATTGAAGAAGCACCAACTGCTAGCAAATCTCAAGAAGTGTGAGTTTTCCCAGTAGTATTTGGTGTATATGGGCTATGTGATTGATGGAGGAGAACTGAAGATAGATCCTTCCAAGATGAAGGGCATCATGAAATGGGTGGTGCCTACTAATGTTTTTGAAGTTAGGAGTTTCATTGGGGAAACATAGTACCTAAGGAAGTTTATAGCCTCGTTTCAGCGGTAGCAGCATCGCTCCATGCCATAACAACAAGTGGTAAGAGTTTCTAGTGGGGAAAAGGTCATCAAAGGGCTTTCGAAGAGCTAAAGAAGAAGATCAACTAAGCACCAATTCTGACATTACCAAACTTGCAACGACTCTTTGAAGTGGAGACAGATGCAAGTGGGTATGATATGGGAGTTGTCTTGATGCAAGGAGGAAGGCATGTATGCTACCATTCTGAAGTATTTCATGGGGAAATCCTTAACTACCCTACCTACGATAAGGAGCTTTATGCCATGGTGCAAGCTATGAAGAAATGGAAGCACTATCTAATGGGAAAGGAGACATTGCTCCACATAGATCACCATCCATTAGAGTACTTGCAGGCCCAGAGTAAGCTATAGCAGACTAGGCATTATAATTAGATGTGGTTTTTGCAACAATTTCATTTGGTGATCAATTATAATAAGGGAAGCAAAAAAACATTGGCTGACATGATTTCAAGGCCACCCACATCAAAGATCATATCTTTAGGGACTCTTATGCACATGGGGCCATTCACCCATGATGCCTATAAAGAGGCATATTCATAAGATGAGGAATTGAAGGAGGTGTATGAACAGTTGTAGAGTCAGAGTCATGTGCATGATGGCGATAGCACGGTTGACCACCATATGCAAGATGCGTGATTCTATAGGTTGGATAATCTATGTGTTCCTAACGGTGAGTGATTGCAGCTGATCAAGGAGGGTCACACATCTAAGGTTTCCAAGAAATTTGGTGTAGGGAAGACCATGGCTAACTTGTAGAGGTATGTGTATTGGCCCAAAATGTCAGAGAATGTATCTAGGTTCATAAGAGGATGCATGATTTTTTGTATCGGCAAGCCTAACAACAAGAAACATGGTCTATATCATCCCTTATATGTACCTACTCATCCTTGGGAAAGTATTTCCATGGACTTCGTGGGAGGTAATTACCGACAACCAGGATAGAACATGACTACTTATTCGTGGTAATTGACAGGCTCAACAAGATGTCTGTTCTGATGCCCTGTAAAAAGACCATAGCAGAAAAGAAGCAACAAAATTGTTCTTTGGACAAGTCTGGGTGCACTTTGGGATACCAAGGAGCATCATTTCACATAGGGTTACAAGATTTCTTAGTCCATTTTGGACTACACTATGGGAGAAGATGGACATAAAGGTTAAGAGATCTACAACATTCCATCCACAAACAAATGGGTAGACAGAAGTAGTCAACAAGACTTTGGTGTAGCATATGAGGGAATACAAACAGAAGCATCCAAAGACCTAGGATGAAAATATGGTATATATACAACATTATTATGACAAAGGAGTCCACACTTCTACAGGAAAGTCCCCATTTGAGACTTGTTTTAGATATTTTCCACCTTCACCTTTGGATATTGCATATGGGGAACAAGAAGGTGTGAGGAAAGATATTACAAGAGATGCTTTGAGGGTTGAAAATTTTATAGAGAAGAACAGGAAGATCCATCTATAGGTGCAAGAAACACTACAAAAGTTGCAGGAGAAGTATAAGGCTAGGCATGATCAACATAGAACAAAGAAATCATTCAAGGCGGGAGACGAAGTATGGTTAGAGTTGAACAAGGAGTGGTTGGAGGGGCCTAGTAAGAAAGTCAAGGCTCTAAGGTTTGGTCCTTTTGAGATACTAGAAAATGTGGGTGATAATGCCTATAGACTTAGCTTACCACCATAGATGCATATTTACTTAGTTATGAATGTAGAGAATTTGAGACTCTATGAGCCTTCCATGCTAGATCAAGAAGAGGAAAACATCCTACCTTCTATGAAGGATTTGGCACTAGATGCTCAGGTAAAGTTGACAGAAGACACAATTTTGCAAAAGAGGTCTAGAACTATAAGTCATGGGCAACATGACCTTTGGCATATTGTATTGAAGGGGAAAATTCCAAGTAAAGATAAATGGTACACGAGAGAGAAGGTGGAGAAAACATTTCCTCACCTCATTCAATAGAAAATTTTGGGGACAAAAATCCTCCCAAAATTGGGAGGTGTGATCCATATTGGATCATTATATTGTTTTTCATCCATCTCGATGCATTTGGAGTGGAAAAAGTGGAGGAATCATCTCAAGAGACCTTTTTGACCAGCGGGACCCAATTTGGTAAAACGAGGCCTGAAACCTTTTGGGAGAATTTTGAGGCATCAAATAATTTTTTTTTGGGGTAAAACATAAAGCTTTCCAATGACGCAAGAAGCGCGTCCATCAGGGTCTGTATGCAAAAGTTATGCCACTCAGAAGTTGACCTTCCTATTTTCACACCTATAGTTCGAGAGGATGCCACGTCAGCCCCCATTATTCATGGAAAAGGAGCTAGCCATGTGATTATGATGTAAAATACTCTAGAAGTTTCTATATTGTAACTCTAGTTAAGAGTTGATGAAGTCAAAATTAACCACTATTAGGCTATCGAGCTGTGTTATAACCGGGCCACTAAGAGGAAGAGGAATTCGATTCTTTCAAGAGTATTTTCTTCCATAGCTGAGCAAAGATAACGAGAAGAGATATGAGGTGGAGCACACAGAGAGGATCTATGCATTGTAGTAGCCCATGGGCCAGAATAATTACTTCTTTGTACCTACATCCATATTTCCAGATAGAGAAATAGAGTTAAGCGACCTTACCTTCCAGCTAGGTTTTCTCTCGAAAAGGTTTCCCAAAGAGAATATCTTGTGTCTTGTGTGTGTGTATGCTTATTTTTCCATTCTCTATGTTTCTTCATATTTTCCATTCTCATGCATTCTCTATTTATAATTAAATCTACATACTTTTAGAATGTCATATTTTTAACATAATATTATCAGATATGTTGTGACGAACTATCCAGTGGAATATCCATGACAATTTACGAATCAATAGTGGGAGATTCCTAAATAATAGGGGCTAATTTCTCAAGGGGACAACATAAGGAAATAGGAGCTTGGAGGACTTGAAAATTTGCTAAGTGTTGGCCATAGTCAGTTAGTCAGGCAGAGGGGTAGACTATACTCTTGCAGGGTGTGCTCAAGATTTAGCAAGCATATGTATTTCATCTCTATTCTCTTATTAATGCAATATAGATAGTAAGGGGTTTTGAGTATTTGTTTTCACCTAGATAAATATTTATGCATGTGTGGTGTTTCCTTTTGAATGTCTATGATTATGTTCTAGATGGTGAATTAGCTTCCGTAAATTAGTAGAGTAGCTTTAAGTCTTGTGATTTAGTAAATTTCATGAGAAGTTTTGAATATAAACGTTAAATTCTACATGGTATCAAAGATGGAACCACTTTAGAACAAATATTTCAAAGTTGTCAATGTCGGAGGTTCGAATTTGAAGATCAGTGTTGTAGGTTTTCTTCAGGACTGAGAAGATGGCTTTCAATGGAATCAGGCTCGAGTATGCCTTGGAAGGAACCTCAAACTTTATTGCATGGAAGGATCTCATGGAGGAAGTATTCAATGAAAATGGGATGCTAGAATACATCAAGACAGATGTAACAGAACCCCAAGCATTTGATTCCCATAATCTTTCTTAGTGGAAGAAACATGTGGCCATGGAAAGCAGAATCAAATTGAAGGGAGTATGAGATCATATTATCTCTAATCTCCATGAAAAAGAGACTTTGTTCATGATGTGGAAAGAATTGATTAAATTGTTCATAAATAATAGTGACCAGAAGAAGCTGCCACTCAAGGAAAAGCTTCAAAGTATCAAGATGCAGAAGAATGACACAATTCTATAATATCTTAGCAATTTTACATAGTTTCATGATGAACTTTGTGGGGTCAGTGTTAATGTCTCCAAAGAAGACTTGGTAGCTCTAACCCTTTTGGGCCTTCCCAAGAGTTGGCATAGCTATCAAGATTCGATAAATGTTAGGGATAAAATACCAAGTTGGGAGTGCTTATGGTCCAACCTAGTATAGGAGGAAATATGGAGGAATACCAGAGACGGGTTCATCTAAGTGCAAGTATGAGGAGTATTATGCCTTAGCTAGAAAGGAAAAGGGAAGAAATCCCAATCCAAAGCAGAATCTAGTCAAGGGGGAAAAAGGAAAGTCTTGTCCATAATCAAGCGCTTTCACTATCATGAATTTAGGAACTATGCCACGAAGTGTCCACACAAGAAGACAATAAAGAAGACCTCAGGAGGAGTAGTAGGTGAAGCTTTGGCTTCAGAGTTCGAGCTTCATTTTACTCTCATCACATGCATGGCTAGCAGAGTGATGGGAAGCATGTGGTACCTTGACAATAGTGCATCATTCCATATGACGAAGAATAGAGATTTTTTCAATGAATTGGAGGAGAATGATCTCTAGATGCACATCGATATGGGAGATGATGGAAGGTACAATGAGGTTGGGATTGGTACAGTCACCTTTCAGAGGGAGTCGGGCTCCCCTCTCAGGCTTAAGGGTGTGATGTCAGGTCTAAAGAAGAATCTTGTCTCCGTTGCAGTTTTGGAAGACTGTGGTTATGATGTGATCTTCAACAAAGGAAATGCATTCCTTAGACACACAAAAATGGCACATGTGATGAAGATTGGGGTTCATGTTAATAACCTCTACAAGATAGATGTGGATAATTGTGTTGCATTGAGAACAAAGGAAGAGAAGGTGAAAATCTGTGATGTCGGTGAACTTTGGCATAGAAGACTTGGCCATTTTCATCATGGGGCTTTGAAGATCATGCAACTATTACCAAAGGCCTTCCCAAAGGAGCACTAGAGTAGCAGGACACATGCAAAGGGTGTACCTTAGGGAAGTATACAAAATCTAGTTTCCATGGTCAGGACAATAAAGCACATGCATTCTTGAAAGGATCCCCTCTAATTTATGTGGACCTTTCTTGATAGCCTCCAGTGTTAGACACAATTATTTTGTTACCTTTTTTGATGACTTATCATGGAAGTGATGGATATTCTACATGCGGAAGAAGGATGAGACTTTCTCCAAGTTCTTAGAGTTCAAGGCACTGGTGGAGAATGAAACTTGTAAGAAGGTGAAGAATCTTAGGAGCGGTAATGGAGGTGAGTACGTGTCAAAGGATTTTAAAAATTTCTATGCAAAAGAAGGAATTAAACGAGAGCTGACAACACCCCATAAGGCACAACAGAATGGGGTGGTTGAGAGGAAGAACCAAAGCATTATGGGAGAAACACGAGTGATGTTGCATGTACAAAGCCTACATTTACAGTTGTGGGCTGAAGCATGCAACACAATGGTCTATTTGTTGAACAACAATCCTCATATGATTCTTGGCATGATCACACCAGAGGAGCCTTTCTCAAGGAGAAAGCCAGATGTGTCACACTTCAAGATTTTTGGAGCCTCTGTATATTGCAATGTCTCCAAAGAATCAAGGAAAAATATAGAGCTGACAACAAATTTGGGGGTATTTGTGGGTTACATAGAAACTCCTCACAACTACCATGTGTATTTACCATCCCTAAGAATGAAATTTGTGCGACATGATGTCAAATTTTATGAAGGAAAAGCCATGTCATGTTCTCTTTTCATAGGGAGCTTTAGATCCCACCAGAGGAGGAGATTTTAGCTCCAAAGGAAGAGCCTCAAGATGTTGTGGAGTAGCCACAAGTTGAGGAGTAGAGAGTGGAGACAGTCACTCAAGAAAAACCATCTAGAGAAGGTGGGAAGAGAACCATAGAAGTTGAGAGACTTGTATAGGATGCGAGGGAGAATGTGGGTGCTCATTCATATCAGTGTAGGCAGAGAAGGTCACTAGATCGGTACACTAGCTATAAGGCTCTAATGACTGAGCTAGTAGAGACTGAGCTATCCTCTCTTGAGGAAGTAGTGGATCAACTTGTATGGGTTGATGCAATGGTGGAGGAGTATGAATCCATTGTAAATATCAGTGTTTTGGAAGTGGTCCCAAGGTCAACAAATAAATTAATTGTGGGTTCGAGATGGATCTTCAAGGTGAAGCAGGAAACAAACGGAAGCATAGAAAAGTACAAGGCCATATTTTTAGCCAAAGGCTACTCTCAGGTTGAGGGGATTGAGTATGAGGAGACCTTTTCTCTTGTTGCAAGGTACTCATCCATCAGATCAATCCTTTCTTTGGCTGCACAGATGGGTTGGAAGGTCCACTATATGGATGCAAAAATTTGATTCGTTAATGGAGTTATTGAGGAGGAGGTGTATATCAAGCAACCAGAAGGCTTTGATACTTTTGATTGAGAGTATCATGTGTGCAGACCTAAACGAGCATTGTATGGTCTCAAGAAATCACCCCATGCTTGGTACACCCGAATCGATAGCTATCTCACCTATTTAGACTTCATCAAAAGTGAAGTGGATGTAAATGTCTATCATATTTTGGTAGAATGTAAATTTTTTATTATCATTTTATATGTTGATGAATTGATCTTGACTGGGGATGATCAGTTGATTAGATCTTGCAATGAGGACCATGTAATAGAGTTCAAGATGAAGGACATGGGTTTCATGCACTACTTCCTTGGATTGGAAGTAAGGCAAGGTGATGTGGAACTATTTGTGCCTTAGGGAAAGTACACAAATGAGATAATTCAAAGGTTCTGCATGGACAGGTGCAAATCCATGGATACTCCTCTAGTGACCAATTGGAGGAAATAGGATGCCACTTTAAGTGAGGAAGTGGATGTGACTGTTTACGAGTCATTGGTGGGTTCACTCATGTATTTTGTGAACACATGACCAAAAATGTGCTTTGCGGTAAAATAGCCAACTCAACCTATGGTTAGGCCAACCAAAATATTTTGGAGGGAAGCTAAGCATGTTCTATGGTACCTCAGAGGCATTATCAATTTTGGTCTATGGTACAAACAGACAAAGGGAGTGAAGTTGTGTGGCTTCACATATGCAGATTGGGTGGGAATTCCATTAGACTAGAAGAGTACATTAGGTGGAATTTTTAGTGTTGGTTCTACAATGGTTTCTTGGTATAGAAGGAAGCAAATATTTGTGGCACTAAGATTTGCAGAAGCAGAATACATGGTTGCAAGTCAAGCAACATGTGAGGCGATATGGATGATAAAGATACTTATTGGATTGTTTGGTCAGATGATGGATCCTGCTATGATTTACTGTGATACTCAGATTTACATCAAACTATATGAGAATCTTTTTCATGATCTATCAAAGCATATTGATATCTAATATCACCATCTCTAGGATTGTGTGTAGTGGTGGATTATGTTTTTGGAGTACATTCTGACACAGGAACAAGATGTTGATATTTTGACAAAGGCCTTGTCAAGAGGGAAGTTCGAGTTCCACATATGCAGGATAAGGGTGGTTGATAATCACTTTCTTTTTAGTAGAAATATTAGAGGTAGGTATCTGAGGTGACATGGCACTTGTCACTCATTTAACTCAGTTAATTTGTGTTGGAGAAGCTTGAGTTCATTTTAGTGTGTTTGATTGATATTTTGTAGAAATATATTTAAGTTAGTTTGAGTTATTGTCAGTTTAACTAGTTCTAACTGTCAGAAGAACTAGTGGAGGTCAAGTCATGGAAGTGGAACTTCAACCATACTCAGTGATCAACCAATTAGCTAATCAATCAACCCAAGATAGTTGTTGCATGCAGAGAATTCAATGTGCCCAGTTAATATGGATATTCCAAGGCAATATACTATCAATTGTAGAATATTCCAATGTGTACAGGTGGTGCATGCTGTCAAAGGAAGGACCTAAGGAAATTGTGCAATTCCATAGTGGGAAATTCTTAAATAATAGGGCCAATTTCTTAAGGGAACAATGCAAGGAAATAGGAGCTTGGATGGCTTTAAATTTGGCTAAGTGTTTTCCATAGTAAGCTAGCTAGGTAGAGGGATAGACTACTTGCAAGGTGTGCTTAGGCTTGAGAAATCATATGTATTTCATCTCTATTCTCTGATTAATGCAATATAAATAGTAACATGTTTTGAGCAGTTTATTTCTCGTAGATGAATCTTCATGCATGTGTGATGTTTCCTTTTGCATGTCTATGATATGACTTCTAGATGGTGAATTAACTTCTGCATATCAGTAGAGTAGCTTCAAGTCTTATGATTTAGTAAATTTCATGAGCATTTTTTAATATACACATTAAATTCTACAAAAATCAACATCTACATTGAAATCAATGAATCGAGTGCAATAAATCAAATAGGATTAGAAATCAACAACTACAATAAAATCAATTCATCTAGTAAAAACAATCAATAAGATTAGAAATCAACAACTACACTAAAATCAATGCATCTAGTGCAATCAATCAAATAGGATTAGGAATCAATAACTACATTGAAATCAATGCATCTTCCACAATCAATCAAATGAGATTAGGAATCAACATCTAGATTGAAATCAACCCATCTATTTCACTGAAAAACCAAAATATCATAAGATGAAAGAGTTTGTCTTTGTCCCTCTTGTGAAAGCAATCGAATAGGATTATAAATCAATGCATCTAATGAGAGAAATAAAATAGGATTAGAAATCAAGATATACATTGAATCAAAGCATCTAGTGCAAGAAATCAAATAGGATTAGAAATCAAAAAATACATTGAAATCAATGCAACATGCGTGATTAATCAAATAGGATTAGGAATCAACATCTATACTGAAATTGATGCATCTATTTCATTGAAAAACAAAAATATTCATAAGATCAAAAAGTATGACTCTCTCTCTCTCTCTCTCTCTCTCTC